>VDFB02177979.1:114050-146912 GCA_007258455.2 Sequoia sempervirens | reverse complement strand
TTTCAGTGGGGAGACAGTTGGCTGTAAGGTTACTCAGCTTACAGTCATGTCAACATTATTCGATGAAGCAACGAGGAGCAGAAGGGAACTTCGGTCTCAGATCACAGCTGGTGAGGACATGCTGCATCGACATAGCATCCTTCGTCAGAGTCTCATCGCTCCAGATGGTGATACAGTTAACATTCTCATTGAGGGGTTGATTGCTCGAGATCACACATAGTAAACTTCAGTTCCCACTTCTCAGGATAGACATTACACACAGCTCAACCGGGTGCATTCCTTTCCGCCAACTGGGGTTGTCATCACATGCATATCTATTCTCCCAAGATTCGCTTCTTCAACACCCGGGAGCGATAGGTTTTACTAACCGACAGTGTTAGTCTTCCGCTAACTTGAAAGCCACAAGGACGTATACCAAGCACAATTGTCCATTTTTTAGATTAGATGTTTCAGTTAAACTGAGGGTAGTTTCCCAGTTGACTGTATAGTTTACTTAATTAGGGTTTGGCGCATTGCTTGCATGCATTGCAAGAACTATAGATGACACAAGGTGATTTTAGGGTTCCCTACACCTTGATGTATATAAATAAGAGCTTATGCTCATTTGTAAATAACTTTTGCTTGAGAGAGAAATATATGCTGCGCCTACCTTGCCCTCAATATTACTCTTTTTGGTATTTGTTCATGTGTCTTCACTATTGCAATTGATTGTTATGCCACATAGGGTTTCGAAAGATTGTAATGCTGAATTCTTTCCATAGTATAGATATATCTGTTTGAACATCTTTATCATTATCAATTGTTATGCCACATAGGGTTCCAAGAGATTGAGGTGATAAGGCTGTTTTGTGTTAATTTACCATTGTGATCGATCGTTATGCCACATAGGGTTTCGAGAAGTTGCAGCAATAAATCTGTTTGTGAATCTTTATCAATATAATCGAAGGTTATGCCACATAGGTTTTCGTGAGATTATAAAGATAAAGGCTGTTTTGTGAAGGCTTTGCTGTTTCGATCGAGTGTTATGCCACACAGGGTTCCATAAGATCGTCTTAGTGAATTCTTAAATATGTTGTATCCAATAAGCTTGTTTAGATTGAGATGATAGTTGTGCCACCTTGCCCTCAAGTAGAGAGTCTAAACATGCTTATCGTCCGATAGTCAAACCTTGCTCCGTTTCCTCTTGCTCTGTTTTCCTGAGGAGATTGGATAGATATAAGTTGTAGTTTAGTTGATTTGCGAAACCAGAGAAAACTCAGCTGCAACGTGTAAGTTCTTTCAAGAAAGCCTTGTGCCTCTAGCAGCTGAAACAAAAAGACAGGACATAGTTTTAGCTTATTTTCCTTTGCAAGTACATTTGTCAAAGCATAACGAGGGAGCTTCCCCTCCATAATTTGAAGAGCACTCATTGCGTAGTGTGCATAGGCTGTTCATAACAACTTCTACTCCAGAGGTGTTAGTTGTTACGCCAACAATATGATTTCTCAATATTGTCAAGTCACATGACATGGTTCATAACATATCTTTATTATGGTATGTGCACTGACATCAAGTCACATGATGTCTACCATAATTCATGGCATATCCACGGATATAAATATCCACCATGATTATCTCTTAAGGATCATGATGATCTACAAATGATATCAAGTCCCATGATATCAATCAAAGTGTCCAAGAGATACTATCATGACATGTCCACAGATATCAAGTCACATGATATCTATCATGATAGTTTATCATTGTAGATTCGTCACTTTACAATGTCAAATACAAGTGCTCATTATTAGAAAGATCGTCACCTTTCAATAATGTACACAGGAGGAGTAGGCCCATAAAGTCATGGAGTCACACACATGACAAAAGAGTTTACACATTAAACATCTTTATATATTAGTACAATTTATAAACAATTTGTATTTCAAACATAAATAACAAATTACATTTCAACCATACCAAGTTTCTTCCTGAAGTGCTCTACCTTGATTCGAGAGAGAGGCTTGGTGAGAATGTCTGCAGTTTGATCATTTGTACTAATATACTCCAACTGAATCACTTTCCTTTCCACCATATCTCTTACATAATGATAGGGGATCTCAATATGCTTAGATCTATCATGAAAGACAGGATTTACAGAGAGTTTGATACAACTCTGATTATCACAATGAATAATTGTAGGATTCAAGGGCTCACCAAAGAGTCCCACAAGCAATTTACGAAGCCAAATTGCTTCTCTTGCTCCCATTGAGGCTGCAATGTATTCGGCTTCTGTTGAGCTTTGTGCAGTTGAAGATTGTTTTCTACAAATCCAGGAGATCATAGCCGATCCTAAACTGAAGCAACATCCTGATGTACTTTTTCGATCGGTTACACTTCCAGCCCAATCTGAATCAGAGTACCCATGTAGATCTAGTTGATCATTCTTGTAAAAAAGACCATATCCAATAGTGCCTTGAAGATATCTCAAAATATGTTTCACAGCCATTAAGTGAATTTCCTTTGGCTCACACATGAATTGGCTGAGAACATTCACTGCATAGCAAATATCAGGTCTGGTGTTAACCAAATACATCAAGGATCCAATCATCTGTTTGTAAAGGGTTGGATTTGCACACTTGGATTCTACTATTGCTTCTGTCAATTTGTGAAGGTTGGTTTCCATAGGTGTAGACATCGGTCTACAGTCCAACATTCCAAATCTTTTCAGAATATCAATAGTATACTTCCTTTAGTTTAGTATAATGCCCTCTGATTTCTGCCATACTTCTAAACCTAGGAAGTAGTGTAGAATGCCCAAGTCTTTCATGTCAAATTCAGAAATTAGATCCTGCTTCCCTTGAGCAATGAGGTGATCTTCTCCTGTTATCAGCAGGTTATCAACATATAAAATAATTATTAGCATATCACCTTTGATTACCTTGAAGTAGAGATTGGAGTCAGCCTCATTCTTGGAAAATCATAATCCCAAGAGATAACTGTCAATTCTTTCATACCAGACCCTAGGAGCCTGTTTAAGTCCATAGAGAGCTTTCTTCTGTCTGCATACATGTGAGTCAGGTTTATGTTATCACAAAACCTTCAGGCTATTCCAAATAGACTTCCTCTTCAATGGTTCCATTTAGGAAGGCAGTTTTCACATCCATTTGATAGATCTTCTAGCCTTTAGCTGTTGCAATGGCTAGCACTGCTCTCACTGATGTGTAACGGGCAACAGGTGCAAATGTTTCTTCGTAATCAATGCCTTCCTTTTGAGAAAAACCTCTTGCCACAAAACATGCTTTATGTTTTTCTATACTGCCATCAACAGCATGCTTGATTTTGAAGAGCCATTTGGAAGAGACAACAAATTTCTCTTTTGGCCTAGGCACTATATCCCATACATCAATTTTTAGAATAGAATGATATTCCTCTGTCATTGCATCCTTCCATGCTTGATGTCGGAAAGCTTCTGTAACACTGACAGGTTCTGAGTTTATGATGTTGTTCATTAGAGCAACATAGCTAGAGAAACGTTTGGGTCTTTTACTCTCCCTGAACGTTCCTTTGGGTGCTGCATGATCCTCTACTTCTTTGATCATTTTCTTGGCCCAAAGTGGTCTTTTTCTGCTGTTGTCATTTGTATTCTCATTTGAAGTAGAAGGAAGTTCATGTGGCATTTCATCAGGATGCTCCCTCTGAATCTCAGGAGCAGGTTCCATTTCAGGTACTCTAGGGGAATAGGTTTCTGTCTCACTAGAACTTCTTGCCCTCTTGAATGCAATGTCTTCTTCAAAGATGACATCTCTGCTCAATTCAATTTGTTTCTGCCCGGGTATGAATATCCTATAGGCTTTGGAGGTTTCACTATAACCCACAAATACTCCCTTCTTTCCAGAAGGTTCTAGTTTGAATTTCTTCTCTTTGGGCACATGTATATAGACAGGACAGCCAAAAATCCTAAAATGACTATTGTCAGGTTTTATGCCGATAAAGGCTTCTTCAGGAGTTTTGTTATCAAGATGAGAGTGAGGACATCTATTTTGGATATAGACAGCAGTCCTAGAGGCTTCTTCCCAGAAAGAAGTTTCAATGTTTTGGTCAAGCAGCATTGCCTTAGCAGCTTCTACAATGGTTCTATTTTTTCTTTCAGCAACCCATTTTGTTGAGGGTTGTAGGCAACTGTGAACTCCCTCTTAATTCCAGCACTCATGCAGAATTCCTTAAAAATCTCAGAGGTGTATTCTTTCCCATTGTCTGTCCTTAAGGTTTTTATTTTCTTTCCAGAGAAGTTTTCAGTAAGGGCTTTGAACTCTTTGAACCTTTTAAGGATTTCTATTGACTCTTTACACTTAAGGAAATAGATCTAGGTTTTCCTAGAGAAGTCATCTACAAATATGACATAGTATAGAAATCCTGCTTTAGAAGGTACAGACATGGGTCCACATAAATCAGAGTGAACCAGTTCTAACACATTAAGGGTTTTACTCAGGCTATTCTGAAAGGATCCCTTTGTATTCTTTCCTAGGGCACAACCTTTACAAGTTCTCTCATGAGATGGTTTTAGCTTGGGTAAGCCTGTAACAAGTTTTTCCATAGAAGGTAGGGCACGGAAATGAAGGTGTCCTAATCTTCTATGCCAAATTTCATTTGTATCAACAATGTCAAGGGTAAGGGCTTGTTTAACCTTAGTGTATAGTTTGTAAAGGTACTCTTGTCTTATGCCTATTGTTAGAGCTTTCTTGATAGATGAGTTCTTAGGCCATACTAGAACTTTCCCATCCATAAATGTAACTCTGTAACCATTGTCTTCAAGGGCAGAGATGGATATAAGATTTCTCTTTATTCCAGGTACAAATAAGACTCCAGTGAGTTGCAGAGAAACCCTAGATTTCAACTTGATGGAACATGTTCCAACCCCTTTTACAGGGTATGCAGAATCATCCCCAATGGTTACTTCTTCATCAAACTTTTCAGTCATAGAGTCCAAGTGTTCTCTGAACCCTGTGATGTGTCTGGAGGAACCACTATCAATTACCCAATTTTGAGTGTTGTCAGATACTTGACTAGAAAGGGCTGTATAGAACACAAAGTTCTCAGATTCATGATCTGGGTTTGACTTTCCTACTTTGGCAAAGGATGCTTGTTGTTTAGTTCTATCAGGGCATTTCATTGCATAGTGGCCATACTGATCACATCTAAAGCATTGTATTTGAGAGATATCTTTCTTCTTATAAGATTCCTTTCCATTGGAACTTCTCTTTCTTTTAAAAGATCCTCTCTTGTAGGAGTTTTTCTTACTCCTCTTATTAGATGTGTGGAGAACATGAATGTCTTCATCTATGTGTTTCTGTTTATTCTCTTTTGTGGAAAGTCTTGTTTCTTCTTGAAGGCAGTCAGTTCTTAGCCTGTCAAACTTAGGGAGTTTAGATCTCGCACTTATTCCTTGAACAAATGACTCCCATGAGTTTGGTAGGCCTCCTAGTGCAATTAGAGTTAACTCTTTGCTATCAATCTGATATCCAATTGTGGATAATTGATCCCTTAGTTCAATAATCCTCATGAAGTATGCATTAATGGACTCTCCTTTGTTTATTTGTGCATTGTTGATTTGCCTTTTTAATGCAAGAGTCCTGCAGGTGTTGTTAATCTCATAGGTACTCTCAAGAGATTTGTACATATGGTATGCAGTTTCATGTTTTGCTAAGATAGGCACTATATGATCCCTAACTGCATCTACTAGAATTTTCATGGCCTTTTCATTGTTTTCAACCCATTGAGTTTTCTCAGGTTCAGCCTTTGGTTCCTTTTTATTTTCTTTCACAAGTGAGTCTAGTTTATTCTCTCTAAGGATCATCATGATTCTAAATTTCCATGATGTGAAGTTGTCTGCTCTGCAAGGCGATCTTCAAATCTGATCACACTTGACATTATGAAGAATGTGATGTGAATTCGATTTTAGAAAATACAAATTTTCTAGAGCAAACTGATTTTAGATTTGTTTTGGATTCACACAACTTGGCTCTGATACCATGTAAATGTAAACAAATCTTCAATCAAATTGGGAGACTAAGGGACTTATGAAAATTCTAAGTGTAAGAATACTACTCAAACTTCTATGTTCAGATTTTCAATTTCCAGATTTGAATTTCTTATTTTGAATGTGCTGATTGCAGAACATTATTCGATTTCTATGTTTGCATATCAAAGAAGGATCCGCCATAAATAAGAGAGGAGACTCGCCCCTAAGAGGCATGTCTCATGAGAGGACGTGTCTCCACAAGGTGGCGGATGAGTAAGTAAATTCCGATTAATGAAATGCAGAATATAACATCATATATATAATTCGAATTTTATATGTATGCTCATAAATTCGATTAAATGTTTTTCTAGAAATATTTCAATATAAATGATAAAATTTGATCAAGTATGAATGACGATGATGCTTACAGCAATCGTCATTCATATCTGACTGAAGCTATCATTCATTAACATTAACAATCCTCTCTTTGAAGTGGGTGTTGAGGAAACTTATGATAATCCTCTTTTTGTGATGGAAGGTGAAGCATCAATTGATAATAGCACAAAATGGGATCCTGATGAAGTTTCCCAACACAATATGGAACGTGATTTTCAGCTTATTGGAGATTTGCAAGCCAAACATGAGGGAGATTCGCTCCTTGCAATTGGTAGTCTTCCAAAAGGAACGTTTGATCAAGAATGCTTAAGAGGGATTGAGGATGTAGTCTTCATTTGGGAAGATGGACCAGAACATGGTGTTTGCACTCTTTTCAATCCATTCCTTGGGTTGAGTGATGCTAGTCTATTTTGGGAGATGAATTTGAAGTCATCTTATGTTTCATGCTACAGTGTTGTTGAAGCTTTCATGGATTGGTTTCAGAGGTTCATCAGAGGGAATGCCAATTTCACAAGTATGCACTTGATTTTGACTAGCACTCAGAGATGTGTTATGTTTTATTTCCGGAGTGTTGGAGATTATTTTCAGTTGGGTATCCGTGCTGAGGATTCTCAACACGAGTTGATGGAGCTTATTGCTTGTGGAAAAAAGAATTTTTGGAGGACTAAGGATCAAATTTTTAGACTTTTTGAAACTGTCCCCTTCTTTACCAGCCACTTGATAGTTTCGTTTGCTCATCAACAAATGGATTGGAGGGAGATTTTGAGTATGGGTTGGAGAGATGAATGGGTGGTTGCTCTTGAGAGTGATCCTTGGCTAAGACAAGGCAAGATTTTGAGACTTGAGCTTGCTGATTGGAGGAAAACCAGCCACCTTACATGGGGAGTTACTCTTATTCAATAGAGTTGGTTCATCATTTCTTGTGAAAGAGGTGGTAGTTTTCAGTTGGAGGTTGCTCTAGTGTGTTTTCCAGCCACTTTGGAGGTGTTATCTTGCAACTCAATGCTCATCTCACATGCTCACACTTGGGAATTCCATTGGTGCTGCTGTTTTTCCTTGTGTAGAGCACTAAAATCATATTGTACTTCGTTGATCCCAACTTTGAACAACAGTGATTATTTGTTTCTTCAAACCTATCCTATTCTCAGAGTTCATCTTATGGAGGTTTGTAATGTAAACTTTGATAGTTTACTCTTAGTGTTGGTTCAGGACAGCGAACTACCACATGCTTTGATTCATCATTCTGAGAATCATGGGGTTGGAGTTGTGAGAAATTTCTACAGCCTTCATGGTTGTATCAAGATAATTTAGTTGAGCCTTAGTAGATTCATGCGGAGTCATGAGTTTGAGTTTAATGAGCTCTTGCAAAGGATTGCTTTCCTCTTTGCAAGAAGATTTGGAGAGGTCACATTTGCAATCGTGGCTGTGTTAGATACCTTGTGGAGATATGCCGAGGATTACAGTATTGAGTTGAGTAGACTAACTTTCCCATTGCCCAAGATTATGATTGATAGTGGTATGGTTGATATTGATGACTCAGAATCTTTTGGGCATGAGATGCTGCAAGATATTGATTTCAGTCCTTCCAAATTTTTCAACTTGAGTTTCATTGATGGTAACATTTTGGAGTTACAAAGGAGGTTAGTGCGGTTTTGGCATGATGTTTTCACTGATGTGATTAGAGTGGCGCAGCATCAACATGGTGGTTCTTTGCAAAGATGGACATGGGACCCTGGGATTGTACTTGATTTGGCATGGATCAGTTTGAGTTTCTCTAGAGTTGTGGTGGCATTGCTTGAGGACAAACAATTTTGGGAAGGGCAGACTGTAATGTCCCCATTTTAGCCATATGCTCTTATGTGCCTGATAGCCTATTTCTGGAAGCCCGTAGGCTAGTCAGAAGCTAAAATCAGGGTTTCCACTTCTGAGGAGGTTTCGAGGTCTTGCATGCGAGAGTTTTTAACGCATGTCTGGTGGAGCTTTTTGGGTTTTTGGAGAGCTTCGTGATGAGGTAGCATGCATGACAGGATATTGACTTGCATTCTCGGCTGCTTTTGGAGGCTTGCATGTTGGAGTTTTGCAATTTGGATTCTGGATTCCTTTTGGGTTTTTAGAGTGCTTCGTGGTGATGTGACATGCATCAGGAATACTAGACTTTTCTAAACTTGCTATTTTTAGTAAGTTACGATGGCTGCTCGGATTGTGCTTAAAATGAGTTTGGAACAACTTACTATTTTTAGCAGTGCTACTTTTAGCATGGTTTCTAAAGAACAATTCAGTGGCTATATTTGGCAGGTCAGTTTGAGCAGTTAGGTCTCCAACACCCTTGGTGCTATTTTTAGTAGGTTTTCAGCAAGCCAGTTTCAAGTCTATTTTTGGCAAGTCAGTTGGAGCAGTTTAAGTCTTCAGTACTTCTAAGCTATTTTTGGCAGGTCTGAGCTTGAGTTGGGCGCTTCACTTGTGGAGGTAAAATATTTTAAATAAAGTGAATTTTGATAAGGCTTGGTGGATGCCTTAAGGAGAAATAAGTGATTTTATTAAAGTCGTTCACTTTATTATACTTGGATTCCATTTTATATTTTATTAGCAAATTTAATAAAGTATATTACTTTCTTGATGTTGGACGCCTTGGAGACATGGGGAAATGAAATGCAAATGAGATAATATTTTGAGGAGATATATTATTTTATAAAGTATTTCACTTTATCATTATTTGGAGGCCACATGATGCTTTATTTATATTTTTGATAAAGTGTATTATTTCCTTGAGAGGGACGACTTGGAATAAGGTGATATGAAATGCAATTTGGAAAATGTTGGAAAAGTGAATGTGAATTTGGATTTGACGTCCATTTGGAGGGAGAGTGAATTTGAATTTGGAGATAGAAAATACTATAAATAAGAGCGTTAGGCTCTTTGTTTTTCATCCATGAAATATATTGTTATGCTGCCGAAATGGTGAGTGAGTTGCTTCGAGGAATGCACACCTCCTAGCTTGGCTTAGCTTCTTGCTTGAAAGATAGCAACTAATTAAGATTATGGCTGTTCTTGACTCTTGAGAACAGATTGAGCACTTGAGATGGAGTTTTCTGAAGTTTTTGAGTCTTTTGAAGTTGTTGGTTATGCATAGCTGAAAGTAGTTTTTATTCATAAGTCATAGAATAAATTTTATATTGTTCTGGGTAGTTTGCATTTTTCATTGTCATCCTCGCCCCCTTTTGGTGTGTTTTGGATTTTATTAGGCAGATTTGGATTTTATTTTGCAGAAGTATCCCCTCTTGAGGCCGTTCTACTTCATCATGCCTGGAAAATGTTTAGATAATTCATTGAGTAGTTATTGCAGCTATTTCTTGGTCATAAATTGGTTGCCATCTTCCTAGGAGTTCATTGCACTTGGTCTCATGTCATTCGGAGTAGTTATGAGAGAGTTATGAGCATTTTAGTGGGTTGTCTAGTTGCTCGTTTGTGCATTTTTAGTTGTTGGTCTATCAAAATCAGATTGTAGAAGTTTTCCTTTTGGGTTGGGTTTACTGTGGATTGAGTCATTTGATGATAGGAGAGATATAATACTTCATTGCAGCATTGAGACATTTCAAATACAGTGATATTTGGAGGAGAAACTCATATTGTAATGCTACTACAGTAGTATTGTTCAGCCATTTTAATTCTTGCAATTTCATTTTTTCCCATGTTTGTAGAAGAGATTGGCATTTGCTCAATCTTCATTGTACTGCATTTAGATCCTTAGCACCATATGATAGCACCACACCCATCTCAGGTCTTGAGTGCACATTCTTGGTAGTGAGTTACTTTCAGCATTGTATTCTCTCAATAGATCCTCCGCCAGATGGTAGCGCCTTATCCACCTCGGGTTTGGAGTGCATATGCTTGGTGTTGAGTTTACTTTTCAGTATTGCATTATTTTCAATAGATTCTCCGCCATATGGTAGCACCTTACCCACCTCAAGTCGGAGAGCACATTCTTGGTGTTGAGCTTTCCTTCAGCATTGAATTTCTTTCAGTTGCTTCTAACGACCCTTGGCATCATATGTCAACACCAATCTCATCTTGAGTTGTGTGTGCATTCTTGGTGTAGAGTTACTTTCTAGCAGAGTTTGGTTTTGGGCTAACCTTAACGGGTGACTGTTGTGATAGGGTTGTTCATTGAAAAATTGAAAAAAAATTGGTTGGCTCATTACAGTTGTGAGATATTGTATACATGCCTAGAGGACTAGTCTCACCCTAGCGTGACACCCCTTCCCGACCCCAACTTGGAAAAATGTAAGACCAAAGTAAGGCGGGTTGGGTGTTGGTTTGGGTGGTAGAGATACCCCTGAGTCAAAAAAAGAAAAGAAAGAGAAGTTCATATCTTTTTATCGTTTTTAAAAGAGGTTTGGATTGGAATATTTTGATTAATTTGAGGCTAATTTATAAAAAAATCATAATGTGAACTTAGTGTACTTGTTGATTGATAGACCAACAATGCATTCGCATTAAGTAACAAATGCATCTTTTTCTCCTCTGTCCTTTGGATCAAAGGTGACTTAGAAGAATTTCTATCCCTATGACCTAGCTTGCCCCTTTATGACCCCAACTTGGCAAAATGTAAGACCAAGGTAAGGCGGGTTGGGTGTTGGCTTGGGTTGTAGGGATACCTCTGAGTGAATAGAAAAAGAAGAAAGAGAAGTTCATATCTTTTTATTGTTTTTGAAAGGTTTGAAATATTTTGATTAATTCAAGGCCAATTTACAAAAAAAGAATAATTTGATTTTAGTGTACTTGTTGACTGATAGACCAACAATCCATTTGCATTTACATAGCATCCTTCTCCCCTTTTGGATCAAAGGTAACTTAGAAGAATTTCTATCTTTGTGATTTGGCTCACCCCTTTCCGACCCCAACTTGGAAAAATGTAGGACCAAGGTAAGGCGGGTTGGGTGTTGGGTTGGGTCGCGTTGATACCTCTGAATCAATAAAAAAAGAAAGAAAGAGAAGTTAATACCTTTTTATTGTCTTTGAAAGGGGTTTGGATTGGAATATTTTGATTAATTTAAGGCCAATTTACAAAAAAAACATAATGTGATTTTAGTGTACCTGTTGATTGATAGACCAACAATCGATTCGCATTAAGTAACAAAGCATCCTTCTCCTCTGTCCTTTGGATCAAAGGTGACTTAGAAGAATATCTATCCCTGTGACCGAGATCACCACTTTTTGACCCCAACTTGGCAGAATGTAAAACCAAGGTAAAACGGGTTGGGTGTTGGGTTGGCTCGCGGGGATACCCCTTAGTCAACAAAAAAAAGGAGAGAAGTCATACTTTTTGATTGTCTTTGAAAGGGGTTTGAATTGGAATATTTTGATTAATTGGAGGCCAATTTACAAAAAAATCATAATATGATTTTAGTGTACCGATTGAGTAATACAGCAACAATCCATTCATATTAAGTAACATTGTATCTTTCTCCTTCTCCCTTTGGATCAATGGTGCTTTTGAAAAATTTCTATTCTCCTTCATGACATTTGCAATAACACTATTTCAAAGGGGAAGATAAGTGTATTATAAAATCAACCCAAAACTAGAGAGGGATGGAAATGAATGAACCAAAATAGGTAAAACTAAGAAATTCTTTGTCATAGGGTTGAAATCTAGAAACCATTTCTTCATCAATCAAAATTATTTCTTTATTTTCTCTCCCCATATGTCTTTCTATCTTTTATTTTTTATTTATTTTTCTCATCTTCTCAATCATCTCTCTTTGTCTATCTATCTTCCTTGATCATTTCTATATTTTCACATTTTTTATATTTTTTCTCAGTTTCTTTCTCTTTATTCTCTCTCTCACTTGTTTGTTCGCTCACTCTCTATTTGTTTTATTCTCTCCATCTATCTTTTATCTTTCTCTTTTTTCATTTCTTTGTCATTTTTTTCCTTTTTATCTTTGTATGTAGATTTGTCATTCTATCCCTCCCTCTATTTATCGTATTTTTTTTCTTTTTATTAGTCTTTTGTTTCTATAACCTTTTGCTTGTTGGCTAAGGTTGATTGAGCATCTCCTTGTAGGTCACATAATTTTCATTTACTTGTTTACTTTGGGTGCAAGCAGAGAGATTGATGTTTTGGACATATTCATGAAGACTACGTATTTGTAGTGCAATATTAATTCATGAGATAATACATTGTGTGGATAGTTTGGAGGCTTTGTTTTTCCCTTGTGCAGATTTCTCTACAATATATTTTGTGTCATCTTATTTGTATGTTTGTCTATTCTTTTGCATATTTTTCACTCATGAAGTTTTGTGGATATAGTTTTATATTGATGCAAAGTTTTCTTCCTTTGGTATCAAATCCTAGTTGTTAGGTTGTGGGCGGAGATCTCCTTAATATTGTTAACATTTGGAAGGAGTAGATTTTTGTGCACATTTAATCCCATGGATTTGTAAGAAAATAATAAAGGCATTTTGAAAATAATTTTGTACGGTTGCAAATTTTTATGTATAAGATTATATTTGGTGATAAAAAAATTTCAACTATACCTATTCTAGCCGAAGGATTTTGGGGACTAGGCCTTGGCCTGATGACCAAACGAACGGGCGGTCACAACCAACATGTGGAGACTAATGCTTTTTCATTGAGGTGGGTGAACGAAAACTATTCATAAGACCACCAAACAAGTTATTGAGAGCCAGTGAGAACAAAACACATGGATTTTCTTAGTAGGAAACATGAAAAATAAAAAAAAGTTGTTGAGGCTTCCCTTGCAAGCTTGAATAAGTTAAATTCTATATACGTAAATCCAAATAAAGCTAGAGGGAAGCACACAATGCGCAATCTAGGGAGTTCATGAGTTGGGCACCATGGCTTATTAACACATCGGGAAAAAAAGGGACAAATTTGCATGGGATCAAATGATCTAAATGAGCTCAAAAAAAGGGAGGTCGGGATGATTTCTAAGGGAAATTAATGACATGCTGCACAAACTTCTTTATACCCTAAATACTAGAAATTAGACATTGTTCCCAAGACATCTAACCCCCTAGATGTTGAAACCTTCAAAAAGAAACCTTTAGTATTTACCTTTTTTTTGGGTAAACGCTTTTGACTTGGAGTTATGAACTGACGAGGTCACAAACGAGGGACCTCATCCCTAATGATGTTTGAACCTTGATGGAAAGAATAACAACACAACTTAACCATCACACCATTCTACTATTGGCACCTTTAGCATTTACCTTGAAGTGTTATACCAAACCAAATGTTTATAATCTAAAGGATTGTTCATCTGTAGGTCCTATTAGTAGTTTAATTTGTCAATTTTATGACAACTCAAATCGAATTGTATGTACGGTGTAATTGTTATTGAAATTATATGTGAAGGCTCCTTAAGATTTAAAAGTATAGTTAATAGTAGATCCATCCATAATAAGATCCACATCATGTGTAGGGACCATCACACTTGAATCCCATGTGCTAAAATGTCGTTCACTTTGTTCAGGGAAGATGTGACCACTGTTTTCCTCATGGTTGGTGCCCTTGGTGAATAGATCATTCTCCAACTCCCAAGTACAAGCATCATAAATGACACTTGTATCATCATCAATGAATGAAATGTAGAATCATTACCCTCAACCGATTTGAAGGCTCCCACATCTCTTCTCACAGTATGCCCATCACCAGGTGCCAAACCCAGGGGTGCACCACATTGACAATCGGTCTCATTGCCTATTGCAACATCTATCCCATGATTGAAGATTACCCCTGCAAGTGAAGATTGTTCTTTAGATGTGCCTGCAATAGATGATTGACTTCCTAATTTTCTTTCCTCATTGCTTGCCTCTACTCCTTGATCAGACCAATACTGTTGATCAAGCATTTCAAGAACGCCTATAAGTTGTAGAAACCCTAGTTTCCCCCTGACACTGAATCTGACGGTGTTTTTGAGTTTTTCTGACGTTTTATGTTTTTTGCAATTTTTTTGTGTTTTTGATGCAAATAAAGAAAAGTACGGCTTTTGAAATAAATTGAAATAAATGCTATAAAAATTGAATAGCTCTGGAAATGAGGAAATATGGACGCCAATATCTTTATTTCAACTTCTCTACTGATTACAATGAAACCCAGATGCATGCAAAGAATAAAATTAAGAATTTTCAATATTTTTAAAACCTGGTATTTGCTGCTACAGAAGTACAGATCTGTACGGCTCAATCAATGAATGCTCTTCTCCCTCAAAATGATGATCTCTGAAGACTCCCAGCAAGTTAGCACCTCCAAGGAAGGAAGTCTGGAACCAGTATGATAGGCGTTTCTCCCAGAAGAAGGAAACACGTGTTTTGAAGAGAGGTACGGCCTGACAGAAGTACGGCCTGGTGAAGTACAGCAGCAATAAATATTGGTACGGCTTCTTCAAAACAATATCTATGTCTTTGAATATGATGCGCCCCAGTTGATAGATGAACTCTGAATACAGAATACTGAAGAAACTCTGACAATGGACAATCTCTGAAGCTCTGTAGTTTTCTCTGAATAAGAAAACCTCTGTAGGCAATAGATCGAGTGATATTGCACACTCTCTGAATTGCTTTCCGCTGGAGATGGCTCGTTCCCCAAGGAATTCGAACGCGAAACCCTAAAGTCTCAGGCTCAGATCAAATTGATCAGTTCTCAAAACTCAATAATCACATAATGGCTCAAAACCCAAGGCAAATCCTCAAATAAGCTGAAAAGTGCGATTTGCTTGAAAATAGGGTTTTAATAAAATATTCATATTTTAATCTTTTATTTCTCCATAGTTCTCAGCTGAATATTTTAATATTAAATCAAATGTCAACTGGCCCCCTTTTAATGATGGCGCACCCCTCAAGGCAATCACTTAAGTTATAATTTAAAATTATAACTTTATAATATAAACATTAATTAATTAATATTTAATCAATACGATCAAATATTAATATCTTCCTCGTTTCTAACCCGATGACTGATCCGTCTGATGCTGACGAACTCTGAAGTGATTCCTGATGCCGCCAAAGCCAAGCTGCTAAAAATAGCAGTGGTCCCATACTGCCTGCCAGGAACTGCTAAAAATAGCAATTCTGCAAAAAGTCTCTGATTGAGCCAGAACGAAAGACAACTGATCAATCCCTGCTGACTGAAGCTGAGCCAAGCTCCGAAGTGACCCTCTATCCAGTCTATCGGCCTACGAGGGTCGTGTGATAGGCCAATCCTGTCCTCTGAGAGATGTCACTGAGAAGGGGACATGACATAAGTTGCAGTTCACATTGAAGAAATTCATCTTCCTTATCCAAAAATTTAGGTTTTGCAACCATCCTCAAATATTCCTTTTTAGTGTTAGCGTCCTTCATTAGCTTGTAAAGTTCCTACATCTACTCAAATATAGATTTATCTATTGCCACCTTTTCTCTGCTTCTAACAACTGCAGGTGCTGATGCAAATAGTTGTGAACCTCTGATATATGAGTGCTGGTCACTCACCAAGCAAACATAAAATTCTTTTTTTCCTATAACCCCTCAGACTGGTAGGAAAAAATGAGCTCTGATACCACTATAATATGCAGCCTTGTTTTGCCTTTATTTTTTTTTGCTTTGAGGAATGTTTTGTGAGATATTTGCAATGTTTGATACAACAAATATAATGAAAAAAAATAGAAGATATTGCAATAATATTTTCAACTCAAAAATTGAACATTACATCAGGAATACATAGCTGAAAATTCTAAATTTTTATATTAGCTAAGATACTTAGCATTTTCCTAGAATATTGACAGCCCAATTCATAAAATATCCCTTATTATCTAAAACAACAATACCCAAAAAAATTGGGAGTTACAAATCATGAACTCATAGGTAATATATGCCTTGAAACCATAGTTATGAGACTCAGACTCGGCTCAGACTTGGCTAGTGTGACTCGACTTGGGACTCGGTGCAAACTCGGCAAAATAAAAAAACCCTAGAAATTTAGACATTTTTAAGGATTTAAAACTTGTTTCAAGCACCCTTTATTAAATAAACCTTAAAGACGCAATAACATCATTAAATAGAATCAAATTTGATCACATACACAAGTATACATCGATCACATAAGTATAAAGTACAAAATTGTAGCTAAGCTACTGAAGGAAATAGCACACTTAGTTATATAAATATAGTCAAATGTATACAAAACGCATGGAATATGAAATCCATGACATCAAATGTTCCAAACAAATATAAAATATCAAAACAATAACTACAAGTCTATGGCTCAAAGGATTCTGCATCCTTACTCTGAAGGCATCTAAGGTGGGTCCTAGATGAGCAGCTACAGCCATAGTCTCTGCTTGCGACTCCATGCCACCCTCGTCTGCCATGCCTCCTCCTCTGCCATGGCTATAGCCTCAGCCTCTCTATCTGCTCGGTCAACCCAATCAAGGTTCTTGTCACTAACACACGTATACATCGATCATATAAGTATAAAAACAAATTGTAGTTGAGTTGCTAAAGGAAATAGCACATTTAGATATATAGTCAAAGACTCAAATGTATACAAAACTCATCAAATATGAAATCCATGACATCAAATGTTCCAAACAAATATGAAATATCAAAAGATTCAAAACAATAACCAGAAGTCTATGGCTCAAAGGAGCCTGCATCCTTCCTACAAATGTGTCTAAGATAGGTCTTGGATGATGCATCAATCATAATCTCAAGTTTCAGAGCAATTTCCCTAATGGGGTTGAGGGGTAATGCCCTTTGTGGGAGTCTAGGTGCAATGCCTCCAGTGGGGTCAAGGGGCAACGTCCGTTGCAGGGGTTTGGGGGTAGCACCCCTTGCGAAGATTTGGGGGCAGTGCCCCCAATGGGGTCAAGGGGTTAGGGACAGTGCCCCCAACGGGGTTGCGGGGGTTTGGGGACAGCACCCCTAGTGGGGTCAAGGAGGTCTGGGGTCAGTGCCCCCAGCAGGGTCAAGGGGAAACACCACAGTGGGGTCAATGAGCAACACCCCTTGTGGGGGGTCTAGGAGAAACATTTTGCATTCACAATAAGTAAAAATAATAGCAAGTTTTAACTTTAAATTTTATGTAATTTTTTGCACTTTCCAAACGCTATCTGTCGAGTCCTGTTGACAAGACTCGCCTGGACTTGGCAAGTCTAGAAAGTCCAGCTAGTACTCGACAAGACTTGGCCGAGTCTGAGTCTAATCCCCCAAAACTCGGCCAGGTGGACTCGACTAGGGACTCGGGACTTGCTAAGTCCTGGCGAGTCTCGTTTTTGTGCTTGAAACCCTTTGAAAATGGATGCCAGCTGCAAGTAACACCTTTGATGGTAGAAATGATGCCAACACAATGCACTCCAACCTTAGGCAACCTCCCCAAAAGCAACATGCTTTAACGAAACCCTTCAAATTCCCATGAAAAGATTTGTTTGCAACAATAACCTTCAAAAATCCTCATGCCAAGATTGAAAGTGAACAGCAATAAAAATTTAAACTTCACACCCTTATATTTGATATCCAGTAATTTATAAACTCTTGATAAATCTTCAAACCCTTATTTGAATCCTTTCTTGTAATCTTAACAATCTTTGAAGCACAATGCACAATCTCTGGAATGGAATTGCCTGCAAGCTAGCTTAGGAGATCTTACCGAGTTGTTCTTCCTGAGGGGTTTCATCCTCAAAAAGGTATGGCTTTCACAACCAGCAAACCCTTGCTTCAGATTTCTCAAAAAGTGTGTAAACAAGAATAATAATCAATATGCAAAATGAGATCTCAATGCCCTTTTATATTTCCACTCCCAATTTGCATTTGCATTTGCATTTCATTTCATTTTCTTTAATTTCCTCAACTTCATTCTTTTAATTTTGGTGCACAATTTTATAATATAAAATCATGCCAAGATAGAACCAGGATATAAATTTTCCATCATGCCCAAAATATTAACTCTACCATTGAACATACCCATGACTTACTATATTTAACGAGCAACACATCCAAGTGACTTACTAAAAATAGTAAGTGTGCGGAAAAAGTGTCCCAAATGGCCTCCAGAAGGCACACTACAAATAAATAAGACACTAAGCTAAAGAGTACTGAAATAAACATCAAAATTCCTACTGAAGAGCCATAGATCACCCTCAAAGGGGTACCCTAAACACAATCTTAGCCTACGAGGACCAGTTAGTAGACTAACCACTGCATCTGTCAATTGCCTAGGAAAAGGGAACATTACAGTCTGCCCTCCCCTCACCTGAACACCCTGGCTTGGTCACCTGAATACCGGGATCCCAGATAAGCTTGTAGAATTCCCAATGACATATCCTTCGCATTGGTTGGATAGAGATAAATCCAAGCTCAACAACACTATAAACAACTACCCCAGTCTAAAGCAATCTACCCAACATAGGAATCCCTGGATCCCACAGCCAAGCTAGAAATCCACCATTTCCCACACCAATAGACTTCCATTGTGCCACTGATATAATCATCACCAAGTTGAAACTGGTGATGCTGCTCAACGAGATCCAATTGAACTAAAGTGTCAATCCTGTTACCTCTTGGATCCCAACACACCAAAACCTCACACCCACAGTGAATGAAGAGATAGGTGTTCTCTAATATCAATTGATTCCTGGGTTTGTAAGAAACCATTTGGAGGAAACAGAGTAGGAGACTTGCAAGTCTTTGTTTCATCTTCTGGAGGTGTAGGCATGCCATACCATAGTGGACGATACAATATCTGATCCAATCCACATCTGTACCTCAAGAAATCATCTGTGTGTGGGTTGAAATCTATACCATGAAGTATCTCCTGCCAAAACATCTTAGAGAAATTCGCATCGGCAATCCCACTGCCTAACACTATCCTAGACAATAGGAAGGAAAGTTTGCTAGACCCAAAACCATAATCCTCAACATCTTTCCTCATGGTGTCATGTTGAGCCATAACTACAAATGTAACTTCCTCCAATCTTATTGCTAAAAGGAGTACAATCCTTTGCAAGAGTTCCACAAGCTCATCATCATAGCACCACAGGAATCTAACATGCTTCATCTGAGTTGTGCCAATACAATCTTGTAGATCTCTGAAAAACTCTTTCCATTCCAATCTCAAGAGACTCTGAATGATGAACCCCAACATGCAGAAGTTAATTGGCCTGCACTAACACCGTGAGTAAACTATCAAATTTTACATCACAAACCTTAATAGGATGAAATTTTAGAGTTTGGGTGGTTTGAAGGAGAAAATAATCACTTCTGTTCAAAACTGGAACCAACAAAGTACAATCTGATCTGAGCACTATACATAAGGAATAATAGCAACAAACAAAGGATTCCCATGTATACGGATGTGAGATAAGCTGTGTGTTGCACAAGACTTACTTGAAAGTGGCTAGGAAACATTTCCAAGAAATTTCCAACTGAAATCCTTTACTTCCTTGGTATGAAATAATGTGCCAACTCCCCTAAATGAGAGCAACCCAAAATGCATGGTGGCTGACCTGCAACCAAACAACGAACTTACAACTAAAAATCTGAACTACCCCTTGCCAAGGAATACTCCAAGAGTATCCATTCATTCATTTCTCCAATCCTTGCTTAAAATTTCTCCCCAATCCATTTGTAGGTGAGCAATTGGAATCACATAATGGATGGTAAGGAGAGGAACAACACTATTAGTTCTAAAATCTTGATCCTTGTCCCTCCTAGGATCTGTTGTGACCTTTTCACACATCACCACATTTAAAATGGGGACCCCCTAATTTTTGCTCCATTCGAGTCTTTTGGCTTTGGTTTTGGTTTTGTCTCTCTCTCTCTCTCTCTCTCTCTCTCTCTCTCTCTCTCTCTCTCTCTTTCTGTCTCTTTTCTACTGTCTACCTTTTCGGGGATGTGCCCGTCTGTGAGCTTAAACATAAGATTTTGGCTAAGTCTGAGAATTAGGGTTTGCTTTCTTTCGGCCAGTTTGGAGTCAAATGGAGTGAACAAATTAAAATTTGAGTTTGGAAATACGGTCAGCATGCTTCCAGCAGGTCCCCAACAAAATTTCAGTGAATTCTGACAACTTACTATTTTTAGTAAGTACCTAATTTGGGACCTTTTCTTAGCACTTTTGAAGATCCGATCGTTACACTGCATCCAGTACATGTCAAGCTACTTTTCTGCAAATTTTGAGCCAAAACTAACAACTTTCTATTTTTAGTAAGTTCACCTTCAGGAGTTGATTTTAGGGCTTATATGCAAAGTTTCTCAGTGCATGTCTAGAGATTCTTTTTGGGTTTTTTGAGACCTAGGCAGTGATATAACATGCAAAATGAGACGATGATTTTCAGTATTCAACCTTCAGAGGCTATTTTTAGGGTTTGCATGTTGGAATTTTCTTTGCATGTTTGGACATTCCTTGTGGGTTTTTCGAGGGCTTCACAGTGGTATAACATGCAAACCAGGATCAGGACTTTTTCAGGAGCCATCTTTAGAGGCTATTTTTAGGGTTTGCATGCAGGGATTTCCAGCGCATGTCCGGTTATTCTTTATGGGTTTTTCAAGATCTACGCGGTGATGTGACATGCAAGGCAAGATGATCACTCTTCAGAGACTTACTATTTTTAGCAGAACCATTCCGACAGTTGCCCAACACATTAGTATCATGAACAGAGCAAAGTGCAATAGAAACGGGGTCAAACGGAGGTCATTTGATCGACATGCAAGTTGGATTAGGGTTTCTAGCTTTGAGACCCAAAATGGGGGGTCAAATGCCAAATTTTTCGAAAACTAGTGTATCCCACTACAATCAGTATCTTTCAAGCTATCCATTGGTAAAATTTGAAGGCAATCGGAGCACTTACTATTTATAGTAAGCCACTTCAGAAATAGGCTATAAATAGTATGTTAGCAGCAGGCGCCAGTGTGAATGGGCAAGTCTACCGATGAGGGTCACACCATCCAAATTTCAAGTCAAACGGAGTTGGGGAAGTCATGAAACTGAGCAGTTACTATAAATAGTAAACCACCTCCAGAAACATGCTATAAATAGTAAGTCAGCTCGAGATGGCAGTATGAACGGATCACCTAGGTCATGAGGATCCCGTGGTGCGAATTCCAGATCAATCCAGGCTTCAGAGGTATGAAAATCAAAGGGCTTACTAAATATAGTAAGACATGAACGAGCAGGCCAGAAAAATTCTAAGTCTGACAAAATTCCTGCTCTCCCTGTCTAATGCGCCCAAGATAAGATTGGCTAAATGATGGAGAAATTTCAAATATTGATAAATCCTGCTCAGCCCCCAAAATGCGCCCATGGAAGGAGAGATGGTGATGAAAAAATTTTAAGTCTGGAGTTAAATCCTCCTCCTACCCCAAAATGCACCCTTAGCTGGAAGAAGCCATGAGAAATTTCTAAGTTTGAAGTTTGTCCTGCTTGACCCCCAAAATGCGCCCATCTTCAAGTTGCTAGGTGATGGAAAAAAGAAAGTTTTTAAGGCATGAAAACATCCTCCTCCACCCCAAAATGCACCCTCAGCTGGAAGAAGCCATGAGAAATTTCTAAGTTTGAAGTTTGTCCTCCTGGACCCCCTGAATGCTCCCAACTTCAGGAAGGAGGAAGAAAATTTGTCTAAGTGTTGTTAATTCCTGTTGGGGTCATGAAATGCGCCCATCTTCAAGTTGCTAGGTGGATAAAAGTTTCTAAGTGTTTGTAAATTCCTTCACCACCCCCAAAATGCGCCCTCATCTCCATGCACGTGAAAGGAAATATTCTATGAGTTAAATCCTCTTCCATACCTCAAATGCGCCCAAGTAAGCTGGGAAGAGGACAAAAAAGTTTTTAATTCCACCTCCACCCCCTATATGCGCCCAACTTGTTTGACTTTGAAAGATGTTGAAAAAGTGGTTAAGTGTTAGAAGTTCCTCCTCAACAAGCTAAATGTGCCCAAGTGCAAGGTGAAGTTGATGGAAAAATTACCAAGGCATTGAGTTAAATCCTTCACCACATGCTAAATACGCCCATGTTAGAGATGAAGTTGGAAAAGTGACTAAGGCGTTGGAAATAAATCCACCTCAGTATGTAAAATGCGCCCAAGTCTAAGGTGGCTGAGGAAATTCTAAGTGTTTAATTCCTGCTTGACATGTAAATGCGCCTAGAGTATTGAAGATGTTAGCTCTGAGAAAAATGTGATAAGTGTTGAAGAATTTCCTCCTTGACCCCTCATATGCGCCCATGCTGATGATATTATTTAAAAAATTTCTAAGGCATAAAATTTCACCTTTAGGGAAAATACGCCCAAGTTGGAGAAGGTGGTGAAATTTGTTAAGACATGAATAAAATTGACAAAGATATGTCAGAAGGCTCCAAATTCATGAGGATGGTAAAAAATTTCAAGGCCAAGCAAGAAAATATGCCCAGATGTGAAGAATAAAGATAAATTTGATGACAAAATATTTTTCTAAGGTTAAAATTTAAAAATTAAATGTTCCCCTTCGTTTGTAGACACATGAATTTGACATTTTCTGAGGGGAATTTTCTTCTGGGTATTGGGCGTCTTCGACGAGGAATTGATTTTAAAGTCTTCCACACCTCGCCATGGCTTTCAAGATGAAAATTTTAATGGGCACTTGAATAATGAAATTTCCTAAGTAAAAAATTTGAAAAAATTTCTAAGGCAAGAAGGGAAAAGGATGTTGTTGAAATAAAATGCCTTGGTTGATGAATTTGAAGTTGATTGCATAGGTGAATTTGCTCAAATTCTTTGTGAAGATAGTCTTCTTGAGCTAGAGATGAATAAAATCAAAGTTGTCAACACCTCAGCTGGTGAAATAAATTTCTTGAAGAAGATGTAGTTGAAGTTACCACTTTCAAAAGAAGATTTTAAAAATGCATCTCTTAAATATGCCCTTGAGGAGGATGAAATTTGTCTAAGGCATTGAAATATGATGCACAGGTGTTATATGCTCAGCCTACAGATGTTGAAAAATCATGAAGAAAGCAAAGTTGGCTAGAGGAAAACGATGAACCCTATCAGATCTAGAGATCACTTAGACCTTGGAAGTTAAAGCATGAAAATCAGGTAAGTAAGGTGAGTTTATATTATGAGGTGTTCTAATGCTCTTCTCCTTGCTTGTTTTGCAGGGTGAACACCGAGGCCAAGGCATGATGACTTGGGGAGATGAAGCGAGAACTTGGAAGAAATGGCTAAGTGTTGAGACCTAGTATGTGCCCAACTCAAGTGGCAAAGAATAAATGTTTTCAAAGCTCAAGATGGAGGGAAAGATGGAAACCCAAGCATTAATGGTCACCATCAAGTACTTCAAAGCTGAAGAACAACATCAAGGAGGAAAATCATCATCGAGCAGGAGAAAGAGGTTGCAGGCTTGAAGATTAGATTGAGAATGTGCCCGCCATATCCATTCAAGGAGTTGAAGCAGTGGCAACCAGACTTATCCAGTTTGCAGTCAAGAAGAGGAACAAGAACAATGCGAATGTGTCTATGGACAGGAATCTTCTAGAGGATGGTGGACATTAATTGTTCATTTATTACTCCACTCCTCTTTTAGGGTTAGGGCTGAGGTGGCACAATTTGGGCCATCCATTTGACTGTAATCTGAGCCATCCATTGGACTTGGCCAGCTATAAAAGGGGGCATCCCCCCTCATTTGTGTCGAATTAGAATAGCAAAGAAGAAATAGAGAGAGATTGATAGAATAGAGAGTAGCATAGGTTGATAGTCTAGCTTAGATTGAAAAGGAAGCGAAGTCTTCCATTTGAATACTTTGTAAGAAGTTGTTGTGGACACTTTCATAATAAAAGAGTTTTCATTGATGGTGATCTCTTCTTTGTTATGAGTAGCTAATGAGGCTTCTTCGTCCTTCCAATTCACATAGAATCTTGAAGTAGCTTAAAGTAAAGTAGATTTCATTTCATGCAAGTACTTAGTAATTGTGGAATACGGTGCTCGATTTGAACAGAACTTCGCTTATCCATACCACTAGTAGGCTCGGTGATGATGGGTTCGCCTTGCGTGGTCAACTGGAACTTTGTGAACTTCAATTATGGTTTATATGTTGGCATGCGTCGTTGTGATAGTGTCTTCATGCTGAATCGTGATTTGAATACCTTTGGTTACTCCTCTGAAGATTGCACCAGTTTTGTGGAAGCTGTCTGAAGCGAGGCAAAGCAAAGCTCGGTTGAAGTCTGCGAGAATTGATCACCATGTCCCACACCTTAGAGTAGAATTATAGCATCTCCTATCCCTACACTCATTTAAATTCAGTTCATTTCTGGTTAGTGTTAGGAAACTTGCACTTACCTTCCAAATCATTCGAACCATGTGAAACCCTTTAATTTGATGTTTGTTGTCCGCTGCTGAACAATTGCGTAAGTCCCCTTGAAATACCAGCAAATCACATCAAGCCAACTGAGACTATCCACTGCATGAAGGAACCTTGGAGTTGAATGCATGATCTTTCTAGCAATCTTAGCATGCAGGAGATTTTGTTCATTCAAGAGAGGATAGAGTTGCCGTTGGTAACTTTATTTTGTGTTGGCGCAGTCACGAAAAACACATCAACAGGATCATTCCTACCAATCCCAATGAGCTCTGTCAATCCATGTTGAGGATCCCAAGCATGGATACCTAGCTAGGAATACTCTCCAACATACCTAGAAGGATACATGTCACAACTCCAAGTGCCATCCATAGCATCTTGCTCATGATGGAAGCTTGTGACTTTTTTGGAAATCTCTTTTAACCCATCCATGATAGCATCAACTACTAAGGGCTATGGATCAATTGTTGAGTTCAAACCAAACCGCAAAGAAGAATTAGTGTAAGATAAAACATCCCTCAATCCAAAAGATGGATTGTCAAACATGTAGATGTCATGTTTAGATCCATCCTTCTTTAGGGTTTCATAAACATCAAGCTTGATATCTCCTTTCCTTGTGCTGTAATGTCATTTCCAACAACTACAAAACCACATTCTGAAAACTCCTTGATGTATAAGTTGTTGAAGTTACCTTGTTATCCCATCAAGCCATGAATGTCACTAACAACCTTAGGTGTTTGAGCTGTCATAGAGGACTGAATTTCTGTTGTGAGTGATGTGGATTGAGCCAAGCTCAACTCCAAACAAAGCTCCTCAACCTGAATTTCTTATTCTTGAAGGGTCATTCAAGTTCTCTTCAAAGAATCTTTAGTAACCTCAAGCTCATAGGAAAGCTTGTCAACCTCCTCCTCTTTCCCTTTCAACGCATTAGAATAGACCTCAACAAGAATGAGAAGGTGATCTCTATTTGAGAGTAGCTGTAGGTAATTTGTCTTCATCTTCACTAGTGCTTCTCTAAGCACCTGTGAATTTGAAATGGAAAACTCTCGATAAGGGTCCATGTGTTCTCCTAAAGGCCTCCAAAAACATTTAGCCATCATCTTAAGTGTCTCATCAAAATGTATAATGGTTGCATTAATCTGGTCTTCTCTAACCTTCAATTGTCCTACCAACTGATTGGACTTTTGAGACCTGTCAACCTTATGCAAATTTTCTGATTTACGATCAACACCATGCAACACTAAATCAGATTTGTTTCCAAGGTGAATATCAACACCATCAGTGTCGTCAACACCATCCCCCGTGCACAATGGTGAAGATGAAGTTAGGACAACAGTATAGTTAATAGTAGATCCATCCCTAATAGGATCCACGTCATGTGTAGGGACCAACACACCTGAATCCCATGTGCTAAAATGCAGTCCGCTCTATTCAAGGAAGATGTGACCACTGTTTGCCTCATGACTGGTGCCCTTGGTGAATAGATCATTCTCCAACTCCCAAGTATGGGCATCATAATTGACACTTGTATCATCATCATTGGAATGAAATGTAGAACCATTACCCTCAATTGATTTGAAGGCCCCCACATCTTTGCTCATAGTATGCCCATCACCAGGTGCCAAACCCAGGGGTGCACCACACAGACAACCGGTCTCATTGCCTACTGTAATGTCTAACCCATGACTGAAGATTACCCCTGCAAGTGAAGATTGCTCTACAGATGTGGCTGCAATAGATGACTGACTTCCTGATTTGCTTTCCTCATAACATGCCTTTGCTCCTTAATGAAAGCAATACTGTTGATCAAGCTTTTCAAGAATGCCTGTAAGCTGCAACTCACATTGAAGCAATTCATCTTCCTTATCCAAATGTTTAGGTTTTGTAACCATCCTTAAATTATGCCTTTTTAGTGTCAAGGTCCCCATTAGCTTGTAAAGTTGCTACATCTACTTAACTATAGATTTATCTATTGCCATCTTTTATCCGCTTCTAACAACTGCAGGTGCTGATGCAAATAGTTGTGAACCTCTAAAAAATGAGTGGTGGTCATTCACTAAGCAAGCATAAAGTTCTTTTTTTTTATAACCCCTCAAGTTGGCGAGAAAAGCTGAGCTCTAATACCACTGTAATATGCAGCCCTATTTCGCTTTTGTTTTTTTTGTTTTGAGGAATGTTTTGTGATATATTTGCAATGTTTGATACAACAAATATAATGCAGCAAAAGAGAAGATATTGCAATAATATTTTTGACTCAAAAATTGAACATTACATCGAGAATATACAACTAAAAATTCCAAATTTTTGTATCAGCTTAGATACTCAGTATTTTCACATAATATTGACAACCCCATTGATAAAATATCCCTTATTATCTAAAACAACAATACCTAGAAAATTTGGGAGTTACAAATCATGAACGCACAAGTAAGATATGCCTTGACACCCTTTGAGAATGGATGGCAGCTGCAAGTAACGCCTCCAATGGTAGAAATGATGCCAACACAATGCTCGAAAGCCCTAGGCGACCTCCCTAGAAGCAACACGCTTTCCCAAAAACCTTCAAATTCCCATGGCCAAATTTTTTTGCAACAATAATCTTTAGAAATCCTCATGCCAGGATTGATAGTGAACATCAATAGAACTTCAATCTTCACACCCTTATATCTGATATTCAATAATTTATAAACTCCTAATAAATCTTCAAACCCTTATTTGAATCCTTTCTTATAATCTCAACAATCTTTGAAGCGCAATGCACAATCCCTGGAGCGGAATTGTCTGCAAGCTGGCTTGGTTGATCTTTCACTCTTGCACTGAGATGTTCTTCCTGAGGGATTTCGTCCTCAAAAAGCTATGGATTTCACAACCAGCAAACCCTTGGTTCAGCTCTTCTCTAAATGTGTGTAAACAAAAATAATAACCAATATTCAAAATGAGCTCTCAATGCCCTTTTATATTTCCACACCCAATTTGCATTTGAATTTCATTTCATTTCATTTTTTTTAATTTCCCCATCTTCATTCTTTTAATTTTGGCCACAACTTTATAATATGACATCATTTTAAAAGTCACTTATACCTCTCTTTTAAATTGTGTCACGTCTCATACTTTGATGCTATTTTGACTATGACTTACTTTGATGCTATTTGGACCATGACTTACTTTGATGCTGTTTGACCATGACTTTGTGGGATTTAATATATGAATTATGATACGTGTTAGAGCGATATAATATAATACAATGCTTTGGTGTGTGGAAATGTAGAAAAATATTTGTTTTCTTTCAGAATTATGAGTGCATTTTATTTTAAAATGATACAAAATAAGAATGTTGATTTAATTATTGCTTAAATTTATATTTCTATATTGGTTACTAATACACTTTCGTTTTTGCACGCCTGAATGCATTTGAGTTGCAGGTGATCGAAGGCCAAGAGTGTGATTGAGGAAAAGAAGGTTAGCTTCCCGACAGGGTAAAAGAGGAGAAGCTCTCGATCGCGCACACACCACTTAAAAATCATGTAGTTGCATTAGGTCATATCTATTTTCAAGATGATTGTTTGAAATTGATTACGTGGTTTGAATAAGTGATTGATTAAAACAAAAGAAAAATATATATATACATAAAAACAATAGCATAGCAAAATTTAAATATAGTTTAATTAACCATAAAAATTGTGAAAAGAATATGGTTTAATTTATTTTAGTTTATCCCATTCATTTTGTGCAATAAAAAGGAAAATCTGAGTTTAAAAAAAATATATAGGAAATTAAAAAACAAATAATAAAATGAAAATATTATGTTTGCATATAATGAAATAATTGGTTTGTATAAAGTGGAGATATCTCTGTTTGCATATGGTTATTTTTCCAAAATGAAGAGGAATGAACAGCCTGAGAGAACTTTGGGCTCTGGAAATTTTTCTTAAAACCAACAATGCTGTTGGCATGTGGCAATCTTGGGAATTTGCATGAGAAATTTATCTGTCATCTGGAAATACTCTGCATGATCCTCGAAAAGGGGAATAAAGCTTTAAGAAAGAAAAGAGAACATTCATGGAGACATATCCGAGAGCTCTGGAAGAAGGCGACAGGAAAGTAATACTGGACATCTGCACTGGAAGAAATTGCCAGGTTCTTTTCCATACTTGTTTTTCAATCAGATTAAAATTGCAGTAAGAGAATTTAAGAAATGAAAGGCTTCAATCTATGAAATGATTACAAATCTTTTCCAATTTTTATTTCTGGGTAATAGTTTACTCCTCATTGCTGCAATATAGAAAGAATACCCAATCTTTTCTTCCAGATTAGGGTTACAGTCAGATGCAAAAAGCTGCAAATTATTAAACAGCTCTCAATTATATTTGAAACCTACATAAACATATATATATACATTTATATATATGCACAGGAAACTGTATTCCCGTGCATAAATACATATATATATATATGCATACAATTTGCATAAAACACTGTCATCTGAAATAAATTCGAAATGCCTTTTGGGATAAATATGAATGCAGTATATTACTGGGCAAAATGTCTCTAAATGTCTTTTTTTTTTTTTGAGTTATGAAACTATTATACACAGGAAAAAGGAAAGGGATTTAATCCCTTGTCCTCCCCATGGGAAGGACGCGGATCTGTGGGGAGGCTCGTGCCCTCCATAGGCCGCGGCCTGTGGAGGGGGTGCAAGCCCCTCACAGCCCGCCCCCTCCCAATGGGAGGGGCAAGGGCTTCCTGCGCCCTTATGTTGCTCAACACCAGTAAGGAAACCCTAAAAAATGTTTATATTCTGTGTGCACAGCCAGAGAACTTATAAATAGTTATAAAAATCAGTATTTCTTTCTTCAAAATTTACACTCAGCTGTATATGAATTTTCACACACACACATATATACATATATATATATATACACTCAGCTGTATATGTATATATATATATATATATATATATCCATGCATATATACCAAAATGCAAGTTTGAACAGGAAAACCCTTTTAAGAGAGTGATATGATCTCTGTTAAAAATACACAAATATCTCAGAAATGTTAAACCTAGAACAAGAACAGAAGTATCACTGAGAAACCATGTAAACTGAAAATCTTCTTGATTACTTTGACATGTATTTACATACAGAAGTACATTCCTGAGTAAAGGTATTCAATGTAAAATTCGAATGCAAGTTTATCTTTCAAACCTTTGTATTCCAAAAGAATTGCACTGTTTCTGTATATTACTAATATTCAGAAACCTGTATTCAAATTAAGAGTTACACTTTCAGTCAGCTTGAATTTGGAAAGAATAGAAGTATATACTGAAATCAGAAAACACTGTCTCATACAAAAGAATTAATTAAATTTCTCTAGTAGTACACTGATAGTATTATGTCATACATGATCTTCGTTAAAAACAGAGTCTTTTACCAAAACAGAAAGGAGTTACTTACAAAAGAGTAAATGAAATCTTTCTACTGAACTTACAATTTTTCTTTCAACGGATGTTATGAAATTCTCATTTGAAGTTCATTTAGAATCAATTGAATGCATGAAACATGTAAGAAAATGCACAACTTTCTGCATTTGTATTTATTCATTCTTTATTTTTGGTAACTTCCGGGACAGGATGCCGAAGGTGGACTTACAGAGACGGTAGTATTACCTTTTCTAGACTACCATTTTCTTGTATTATTTATGCTTGGCCAAGCACTTGTACCATTGAAATAGATGGATTTGTTTTAAAAGCCTAGAAACATATGTGTATTTGAGTCTCTGCCACCTCCTGTTGCAAGAAATGTGTTTTTCTCATGTTAGAAATGCATATAGGCACCAGGCATGCATCGAGAGTTCCCTCCTGTTTTACTGTTTCGGGTTGCTAGGATCCTTTATGCAGGGCCAGGGATTTCTTCGAGTTAGGAAGAAACCCGGGGAAGTCATGGACTTCGTGGTTGGGCGGAAAAGGCACCTGAATCACACTCTTGGCCCCAGCTTGCAAGCAGACCGATGGTGTCACGGCAGTTGGAGGTTCCAAGTTTCATTTGCTATTGATGTACTTGTGTATTATTCTGGATTGGCTTGTGAAGCCCATTATAAATGTATATTTGTATTTGGCATTCTTATTTGAAACTTTGAAATAGAAGTATGGCTTGAAAGAATATAATGTAACATTGATTTGAAGAAATTAAAGTTTTATGACTTACAATAGAAAAGATGTTTCTATTGGAATTGTTGATTTCTTCCGAGTATGGTTGAATATGTATATGAGAAAATTCATTGATGTACTTATGCTTTGTATAATCTTGATGAATTACATTGTTATTTTTATTATTATTTGAAATGCAATTTAAATTCTCTTTTATTGAGCTCCCTTGGAAGTTTTATGAACAATGTTAATTACTTGGAAACCCTTTTATACAGATTTGAACAATTGAATATACTCTTATTTTCCGAGCGCTACAAATTGGCACGTAACTTTATATTATAAAGTGCACTTATATCCTTTTAACTATAAAGTCTCTTTTAATTTATTAATATAACTTTATTATTTAACCTTATTAATTCTTAACACCTTGGACTATAATCATGCCAAGATAGAACTAGGATATAAATTTGCCATCATGCCCAAAATAGTAACTTTTCCATTGACCATACCCATGACTTACTATAAATTGTAAGTATGAGGAAGACATCCAAGTGACTTAGTAAAAATAGTAAGTGTGCATCAAAGTGTTTTGAATGGCCACTGAAAAGCACACTGTTGGCGTTTAAATTCGCACCTCTGGAATGCGGATTTGAAAACGGACAGCTATGCACAGATAAACTGCTCTTCAAATTAGGAGGGGAAGCTCCCTCTTGCTGATGGTGTTTGAAAGAAAGTAAACTAAAACTAAGTTGCCTATCTTTTTGGATCAGCTTAAGGTCAATGGTTTTAAACACAAACGCAGCTAGCTGAGATTTTCTCCATAAGAAGTTCAACTACGACTAACTTAGACTAAAGACGCCTAACCTCTCAAGTAATAGCAGAGCAAGAGAAGTTAGAAATTAACAAGGTAGATTTTCTGACAAAAATACTTTAACAATCTCTCTCTCAACAAACACCTACACACTTCACTGTAAGCTGAAATAAAGATCATGAAAGCATAACATAGATAACGGAAATCTGAGATTTTAGACCAAGGCAAAAGAGGCTCATGATTTTATTACTCAAATCTCTAAAACAAAACTCCCTTCTAACATGCCTTGAATAAGAAATTGCAGCTAAGGAGGCTTGCAAACTTATTCTTAACACAATAGAAAACAGCAATCTCACTAACTCCTTGTTGGCTAAAGAGGCTCAACAATTTGCTTATCACAATACAACTGAACTAAACTCAATAACAAATAGAAGGCAAAATAGGCTCGCTTTGTTATCACAATAAATCGTAGAAAAACCAATGAGCAAAGGCTCTTATTTATAGAGAAGCAGAGGAGGGAACCCTAAAATCTCCTTGCTTTCATAATCTAGGGCTTGCTCAAAGAAGCAAGCTTTATTACTAAATCTAGAAAGATAAAACCCTAAAAAGCAGAAAAAGCCGGAAACGCCAACTATTACATCTTATCTTCTTTCTATCCTCAAAGAATGGATAAGGATGATTCCAAGAATAGAAAGAAAGCGGGAAAGAAAGCTTCTAGAAGAAAGCCGCTTTAAAGCTCGCACATCCGCTAGGAAGTCTGAGATTGTGTCCCGGTTCGGTGCATCTATACCATCAACAGCAAAACACCGCTTTTCAAGAATATCTTCGGCATCTTCAATAGATCTTAGGAAATCTTCAATCTCATTGGCCGCTTTATTGAACTTTGCTGACATCGCTGAAATATGACCTATCCTTCCGCCAACTGGGCTGTAACTATGAACAACATTCTGGAACTGATTTTGCACCTCCTCAAGCCCGACGTTCTTGGGCAATGTCTTATGTTTTTCTTTCATCCATCTCTGGGCAATCTTCTTGCTGTATTTGTCCTTATGCATATTCCACATCTTTTCACACTCATCCCTCGAAAGAGTTACACTTTCAGGCCATGGGGGAATGGAAAAACACAGGCCATGGGGGAATGGACAAACACTTTTCAACCATGTCAGGCTTTAAATCGCAGAAATCAACCCGCCA
>VDFB02177979.1:0-113950 GCA_007258455.2 Sequoia sempervirens | reverse complement strand
AACCCAGAAAACTTTACTATTTCGAGAAAATTTCTAAAAATAGCAGTTTTCCTAAAATTTAGGGATGAAAAACTGAGATCTGGGTTTTGTAGGTTAAGCTGCTCTTAGCAGACCCAGATCGTCAGTTTTTGAAAAATTTGTGTTTTAACCCTCCATGCAAGACATGCACACCCAAATTTTGACCTTTTTGACTGTTTCGACAAGATTTTTACTCATTTCTTCAAAATGTCTAAGTGTAACAAAAATTTTAATTTTGGGGTACAACACACACAACAAATAACTGGGACACTAAGCTGAAGAGTACTGAAATAAACAACAAAAGGCCTGGTGAAGAGCAATGGAACATCCTCAAAGGGGTCCCCCAAACACCATATTAGACTACAGGGACCAATTGGTAGACTAACCACTGCATTTGTCAACTGTGTAGGAAAAGGGGACATTATAGTTCACCCTCCCCAAGATTGCTTGTCCACAAGGAATCCTCACTTGGATAGCCTGGCCTAGTCACTTGAGTATTGAGATCCCAGATAATCCTGTAGAATTCCAATGAGATATCCTCCACATCGGCCGGATAGAGATAAATCCGAGCTCAACAATACTATAAACAACTACCCCAGTGTAAAGCAATCCACCAAACATAGGGATCCCTAGATCCCACAGCCAAGCTAGAAGTCCATTTCCCACATTGGAAAACTTCCACTGTGCCACTCTAATATAATCATCACCAAGCTAAGAGTGGTAATGCTGCTCAATGAGATCCAATTGAACTAAAGTGCCAAGCCTATTACCTCTTGGATACCAACATACCAGAACCTCACACCCACAATGAATAAAGAGATAGGTGTTTTCTGATATTAATTGAATCCCCAATATGACAAGACTTTGATTCCTGGGTTGGTAAGCAATCATTTGGAGGAAAAAGAGTAGGAGACTTGCAAGTTTTCGTTTCATCTTTTGGAGGTGTAGGCATGCCATACGAAAGTGGATGATATAATATATGATCCAACCTACATTTGTATGTCAACAAATCATCTATGAGTGGGTTGAAATCTATACTATGAAGTATCTCCTGGAAAAATTTCAGAGAAATCCACATCGGCAACAAGAAGGAAATTTTGCTTGACCCAAAATCATAATCCTCAACATCTCCCCTCATGGTGTCATGTAGAGCCATAACTACAAACGTGACTTCCTTCAATCTTTTGGCTAAAAGGAATACAATCCTTTGTAAGAGTTCCACAAACTCGTCATCATAGCACCGCAAAAATCTAGCATGCCTCCTCTGAGTTGTGTGGATACAATCTTGTAGATCTCTAAAAACTCTTTCCGTTCCAACCTCAGGAGACTCTGAATGATGAACCCCAACATGCAAAAGTTCATTGTCTCGCACAAACACCGTGAGGAAACTATCAAAGTTTACATCACAAACCTTCATGGGATGAACTCTCAGAGTTTGGATGGTTTGAAGGAGAAAATAATCACTGCTATTCAAAATTGGAATCAGCAAAGTACAATCTGATTTGAGTGTTGTACATAAGGAATAACAACAGCAAACAAAGGCTTCCCGAGCATACACATGTGAGATAAGCAATGTGTTACACAAGACTAACTTGAAAGTGGCTAGGAAACACTTTCAAGTAATTTCCAACTAAAATCCTTTACTTCCTTGACATGAAATAATGTGGCAACTCTCCTAAATGAGAGCAAGCCAAAATGTGTGGTGGCTGACCTGCAAGCAAACAACAAGCTCACGACTAAAAATCCAAATCACCCCTTGCCAAGGAATACTCCAAGAGTATCCATTTGTTCATTTCTCCAATCCTTGCTTAAAATCTCTTGCCAATCCATTTGTAGGCGAGAAATTGGAATCACATAATGGCTGGTAAGGAGAGGAACATGAAATATGCCCCTTAATTTTTTCTCTTGATTTTCAATATCAATTACAATGCACATGCACCCGTTAAGGTTAGCTCCAAACCAAAACGATGCGGAAAAGAACTCTAACCAAGAATGCGCCCTAAAACCACTTAAGGAAGAGGGGCGGGCATATGGTCAGAGGATCCTTAGGTTCTAAAACTTGATACAAAAATTGAATACAACTGGAAACTGAAAATAAACTCAACGCCAAGAATGTGCACTCAAGATCTTTTTGAAGGTAAGGTGCTAACATATGGTGGAGTACTTATTACAAATTTAAAGAAACTTAGGCGGATAACCAGACATAGAATTTTCAAACTAGCTAATTCATCCGCTGCGGTGGGCATCCACTCATGAGTGGGAATTCACCACTTGATAGTGGGTACAAGAGAGATTACATTCATTCTCCACAATGGCGGTAAACCATCCAGGGGTACTTAATAGTGAAATTATAACAAGTAATTATAGCAATAACAATGGTTGGATTAGTACTACTAAATCTCAACCTTACAATCAAGGAATCTGCAAATACAAGTATTACAATGATAGAGAATAATGCTAAGATGTAAAGAATGAATGTTTTACAATTTTTATCCCTCAAATGATGAAGTAAAGGCCAAAAACAGGAAACTAATGCAATCTGATATAAAAATCTGAGTTCTGGAAATTCTGATTAGCAAACAGAAAACACCATGAAATGCTCATAACTTCATCAAATTACCTCCGATTTGAATGAAATCAAATGCAATGGTCAATTGGAGGATGGGCGCCCAAACCAAGATGAAGGAACAGCCACAAAAGACCAACATTAATTTATTGGCTCCAAATTCAATGCTCCTTGAATGGTACGGCCCCAAGCTAGGGCGATTTTGCAATATAAAATCAAAGACTTGGAAATAAATTCCAATCTCTCGTGGAAGGGGTCGCCTTGGGTCTAGAACCACTTTGCAAACATACCCAGAATGATATTTAATTTGCTCAAAAAGCTGTTAACAAAAAAACACCTTTAGCTGTAGTAAAATCAGCAACACCAAAACTGAGAAAAACTCCAAAATCTTCAACAATTGAGCTCCGTCTGCTAGTCTGAATGAGAAGCAGCAATAAAAACCAATTAGGTGTTTTCTCTCAAACATGAAATTGATTGGAATCTAGGAGGTAAGCATCCCTCAAAGAAATAATCACAATGTCATTTCGACAACATAGCTTTAGCAATTAACAATGGATACCAAATGCTGGAGCAAGGCTTCACTTTTATAGAAAAGGAGAAAACTCTTCAACTCCCCATCAAGGCACGCCAAAAGTCACAGTAGAGACTTTTCAAATTTCAAGAATTTCTAATTCTTCCTCAAGGGTGGCGTCCCACTTCATGGCAACATTAACTTTATTTAATATTCTATTTTCTCCTTAATGACTTTGACCCCCCTTCAAGTCCACATTTTAAAACAACTTGAAGTTATTCCACTAGGCCATGGGGTCAACTGAATAATAGAACATTAATGCCTTAATTTCAAAATTTCACCAAAAAATGCTTTTGAAAGCCAAAACTTAAACACAAGCAACTGCTCCAACTGAAAAGATGGACTGAAGGCTGACAACTGAACCACTGCCAAAATTAGTATTTACTAAAAATAGTAAATACCTAGAAATGCCACAAACTTCCAAGCAAGGAAACCCTAATTTCACTTCTGATCAACCTATGGATTTCCAGAAATAGGCTATGAGTCAAAGAAGAGCGTATGGCCAAAATGGGGACATTACAAAACAACACTATTAGTTCTAAAATCTTGATCCTTATCCCTACTAGGATCATTCCTACCAATCTCGATGAGATCTGTCAATCCATGCTAAGGATCCCAAGCATGGATACCCAACTAGGAATACTCTCCAACATACCCAGAAGGATGCATGCCACAACTCTAAGTGCCATCCATAGCATCTTGCCCATGATGGAAGTTTTTGACTTCTTTAGAAGTCTCTTTTAACCAATCCATGAAAGCATCAACTGCTAAGGGGTATGGAGCAATTAAAGACTTCAAACCAAACCACAAAGAAGAATTAGTGTAAGATAAAACATCCCTCAATCCAAAAGATGGATTGTCAAACATGCAAATGTCATGTTTAGATCCTGTAAAGACCCTTGCAAATTTTGTCCTTAATTATCAATTTTGGATGATTTGGAATTTCATCAAATAGTTGTCTTGCAATCTTCTTTCAATTGGTAAATGTTTTCTTGTTTTGATTTTCCACATATAATGATGAAATATTCATGAATGCTAAGTATACAAATGACTATGATGAGTTTGAAATGCAAGAGTACTTTGTTTTTCCAAGATTCTATAATGATTGAATGAGAATGCAACTAACAAGACAATTATAATTTGCTGTTACAGTCAAAGACATTGCTACAAACACTTGTCATGCAACCTCCAACTTCATTTTGTATTGATTCTAATCTTGAATTCAACTATTACAAAGCTTTTTCCAATGAGCATGGATGATTTTGCAGTATTACAATGTCAATACAATAAGTGCATACTTGAATGTTTCTAGAATGCAATGTAACTATAATGATGATAGTGTTGTATAGACAGCAATTACAATGCTTGTAATTGTAGACCTATAAACAACCAATACAATGCAAATAGAATAAAGAACCTGATGAATGTAATGAATTGGCAAGCAGTGATTGATGGAAGCCTGCATCCACGGCCCAACTGCCATGAATTCTCCTCTTCAAGACATCATTGTCCAGCAAGCAATTGATTCCCCTCCAAAATGCAAAAGCCAAATAATGTCTGTCAAATTTGAACTATCCTTGGCATTAAAATGGCTATTCCTAGTATGATGTATGAGCCATGAGTTCCCAGCAATAACCAATCATGGACAAGAGGCCAAGATGAATTGGTTCTTCCCAAAATCGAATTGACTTTGTTATCAAAATGCTTCGCCAATAGGTACCTGATGGAACATGAATTTCCAGCAAGCAAATTCGTCCTCAAATGATATATTTGATATGTCCAAGTGACTGAAAATACTTTTCTAAAATGCAAACACTACTTCCACCAAAGTCAAATTCCCTATGCTTCTAAAAAATTTGGTCAATGACCATTAAATTTTGGCACAATCGAACCTGTAGAAAATAGACTCCTTCCTCAAGTGCAACAATAAACCAGCTGTTGTAACTTGCAAACCCTTTAGTAAAATGCAATTATAAACCAACTATTGCATAAAATCAAACTCTTTATTCAAAAGTGCAATAATACATCAGCTATTGTACTATTCAAACTTTTGATATGAAGCTCTTGTAGAAACCCTGGATGGATTCCTCGACAATCTCTAGCTAGGGTTGATCTTTCACAACCAAACCTGGTACCCTAGAGTCTTCAAACCCTTGAACAAGCAAGCATTAAAGCTCTTCAACAAACTGGTATGAAAGGTATAATCCAAGACGTGCTCAAATGCCAAGCCCACAGCTCCTTATAAAGATTTCGCAATGACTTCCAAGAAGCTTCTAGAAATATTATTATTTTATTCTCAAAGTGACTTTATAATTTATTATTTTATTTTAAGTCACTTTAATTAAATTAATTATAAATAAAGTTACCCTTTTAATTTTAATTTATGGAGATATCTTTATAAACAATTAATTTAATTATTATTCCCTTATTTCTTCTTTAGCCCCGAGAATAATGAAGGCTAAATGATCCTCTCGAGTGGCTACTAAGAAGGGGACATTACAGTCCTCCCTTCTCGGATGTTGCAGAATTTGTTCACTTTCCCAAGTGCCATCCTCCGTTGGCAAATGTCTCCATCTCACCAAGAATTCCTTAACCACTCTGTTCCTCAATCTCTTCTCCCAGGTATCAATTATCTCCTTGGGAATTAGGACCAAATGCCCCTCCTCATCCAATGGTGGCAGCTTTGATGATGAAGTAACCTATTGTCCAAGTGCCTTCTTGAGGCATGTCACATGAAATACACTATGTATCTTATTGCTCTCTGGCAGCTCCAACTCATAGGCTAGCTCCCCAACATGCCTGCTGATCCTATAGGGTCCATAAAATCGAGGCTTGAGTTCCCCCACACTGCCCTTCTTCAAAGAAGACTGCCTGTAAGGTTGCAAATGAAGGTAGACCAAGTCTCCAATCTCAAAATTGCTCTCAACCCTGTGCCTATCAGTGCATGTCTTCAACTAATTCTATGCCACCTACAAATGATCTTGGAGTGTCCACAAGATGTCCTAGTTCCCCAAAATCCAATCCTTAGCCTTGGGAGCTCTACTCTTCCCAAAACCATCTGTAGGAGTGTGATAGCTCGTACTAGGGGTCAACTCAGAACCTGCCAATCTAAATAGCTCCTTCCAAAAGGTGCTCATGAATCTACAGTCTCTATCACTGAGTATGAACCTTGACATCCCATGCAACCTGAAGATCTCTCTGAAAAACAACTCTGCCACCCAAGAACTGTTGTGATGAACCTCAGGCAACTATACTATCCATAAGTAAACTCCACCTGGATCCCATGAACAAACTAGAAGTCCTTCAATCTCAACACCAACTAATTTCCTGTTGTGACCTTTTCACACATCACCCCATTCAAAATGGGGACCCCCTAATTTTTGCTTCGTTCCTCGTCTTTTGGCTTTGGTTTTTATCTCTCTCTCTCTCTCTCTCTTTCCCTCTCTTTTTGTTGTTTGCCTTTCGAGGATTATGCCTGTCATTGAGTTTAAACGTGAATTTTGGCCAAGTCTGAAAATTAGGGTTTTGAACTTCCTTGCCAATTTGAGGTCAAATGAGGTGAATAAATAGAAAACAAAGATTAACATTGATGTCAGCATGCTTCCAGCAAGTTCCCACTGAAATCTCATCAGATTCCGACAACTTACTATTTTTAGTGTGCAATTCAGAGCATTTTTCCTCAACATTTTTTGAAGTTTTAACAACCACACTGCATCCAGAACACATCAAGTTGCTTGTGTGCAAAATTTGAACCGAAACAAACAACTTACTATTTTTAGCAGTCCAGCTTCTAGAGCAGATTTCAGGGCTTAGATGCAGAGTTTTTCAACGCATGTCTAGAGATTCCTTCTGGGTTTTCAGAGACCTTCGCGATGGTGTAACATGCAAAGTGAGGTAATGAATTTCAGAATTCAGCCTTCGGAGGCTATTTTTAGGGTTTGCATGTCAGGGTTTTCTTTGCATGTCAGCATATTCCTTATGGGCTTTTCGATATCTACGCAATGGTGTGACATGCAAACGGAGATGGTCACTCATTTAGGAACTTACACTTTTTAGCAGGTACATCCCGGCAGCCGCTTCCTAGCACTTCAGAATCACGAACAGAATAGAATGCAACAAAAACAGAGGCAAACGGAGGTCATTTGATATGCATGCAGAACAAATTAGGGTTTCTAGCTTCGGGACCCAAAAAGAGGGGTAAAAAGTCAGAAATTTCGAAAACCGGTATATACCACCGCAATCAGCATCTTTCAAGCTATCTGCTGATAAAATTTGAAGGCAAATGGAGCACTTACTATTTATAGTAAGTCATTCCAGAAACAGGCTAAAAATAGAAAGTCAGCATCAAGCACCGATGTCAGCAGGCAAGTCACGTGGTGAGGAGCGCCTCATTCGAATTTCAAATCAAACGGAGTTGTGGAGATATCAGAAACGAGCAGTTACTATTTATAGTAAATCACCTCCAAAAATATGCTATTTTTTAGCAAGTCAGCTCAGAGTAGCAGTGTGAACGGGTTGACAAAGTCGTGAAGACACAGTGTTTAAAATTTCAAAGCAATCTGAGCCTCTAAGGTATGAAAATCAAAGACTTACTATTTATAGTAAGGTATGGGAAGCTGGCAGAGGAAGGTAAAAAAATGTCTAAGTCTGAGTTTCATCCTGCAGACCCCTCCATATGCGCCCAGCTCAAGGTAGTGGCATGCAAAAGTTTTCTAAGTACGAAATGCTTATCCTCCTATGGCAAAATGTGCCCACTTCAACTAGAGAGCAAGCCAGGCATAAAAAAATTTCTAAGTAAAAGTTTCATCCTGCTCCCTAGGCAAAATGCGCCCTCATGCAAGGTAGATGTGTTTGAAAAATTTCTAAGTGTTGGGTTTATCCCTCACACATAGAAAAAAGTGCCCACCTTGAGAGTTTGATGAGAAATATTCTAAGGCATGACACTTCATCCTCCACCACCCTCCATATGCGCCCACCTCTCAGGAAAGTCAAAGAGTCAACAAAGTTTATCCTTCACACTAAGCTAAATGCGCCCACCTTGAAAGCATGACATGCAAAATTTAGGCAAGAATCTCATCCTCCTCATATGCCAAAATGCGCCCATAAGAAGGAAGAGTCAACAAGTCAAAGTTGGGCGTAGGAAACTTCATCCACCTCCAATGCTTGAATGCGCCCAAATGAGGGCATGTAAGGACAAAAATAGGGGAGCTCAAAGGCCACAAGGTGGTGTTGCATGTGTTTCATCCCTCCTGACCTCCAAATGCACCCATGTTTTAAGCTTCATCCACCTCACTATGTGAAATGCGCCCATGAAGCTAAGAAGTCAACAAGTCAAAACATGTTGGGAGTTTCATCCTCCATGCATGCTTGAATGCGCCCAAATGAGGGCATGTGAAGACAAAATTAAGGAAGTCAAAGGGTCACAAGGAAGCGTGGTAAAGGTTATTTCTTCTGTACATGTAGTATGCGCCATGTAAAAGGTGAGTATAGAGTGAAACGTGGTAAAGTTGATAAGTAAATAATATGCTAAGCATTGAATATTCTATCCTTCTTAACTAGTGCACCAAGAGGGAAAGGTAGGAAGTGTGAAGTGAAATATACTAAGGCGTTGGAAATTGCCAAGTGATAAATAATATGCTAGGCGTGGAATTTAAGAGAAGTATATCCTTCATGAAGTGCCAAATGCGCCCAAGGCATTCAAGAAAGAAGAATTTTTAAGTGAGTTGAAACATTAAAAAATTTCTCACCACAGGAGGATGAAATAAAATTTTCTAAGGAAAAAATTTCAAAAGTGCTGAGTGATTCAAAAAAATTTCTAAGGCAAAGAAATTTTCCTTAGAAGAAATACACCCAAGTTGAAATAGTGATGAAATTTCCTAGAGCACAAGCAGGATTGCCAGTGAAGGAGTCCGATGATGCCAGCTGCACAGGGTCAACAAAAATATTTTCAAGTCAGAGCAACAAGAAATGTTCACAGATGTGAAAAACGGGATTAAATTTGTTTAAAAAATTATTTTTCCAAGGTTCAAAATTCAAGAAAATTAAATGAACCCGTTCGTTGTATACCCATGAATTCGACAAGTTCTGAAAGAAATTTTCTTCTGGGTATTGAAGATCTCCAATGAGAAGTTGATTTTAAAGTCTTCCACAGTTCGTCGAGGCCTTCAGGATGGAGATTTTTGATGGGCATAGGATTGATGAGTTTTCCTAAGGGAAATTTTAAAATTTTCTAAGGCAAAGTGAAGAAAATGTGTTTTCAAGGTAAAATCCTCCAGACGATGAATTTGAAAGGAACTGCCTAGGTGAATTTTCTCAAATTCTTCGTGAAGATAATCTTCCTGAGCCGGAGATGAATGAAATCAAAATTGTCAACGCTTCAGCTGGTGGAATAAATTTCTTGAGGAAGATGCAGTTGAAGATAACACCTTCAAAAGATGATCTTAAAGCACATCTCTTAATACGCCCTTGAGGAGGTTGAAATTTGGCTAAGGCATGAAGAATTTGAACACAAAGTTGGCTAGTGAGGGCGATGAATGCTTGGAAGTTAGAGCGTGAAAATCCTGGTAAGTAAGTTGAATTTATGTTATGAAGTGTTCTAATACTCTTCTCCTTGCTTGTTTTGCAGAGGAATGTCGAGACCAAGCGGTGATGACTTAAGGTGATGAAGAAAGTAATCCAAGATGACATCTCAACCTCAAAGGAAGAAAAGTTGCGAAAAATGGCTAAGTGTTGAGACTTAGTATAACTCAAGTGACAAAGAAGTTGAAGAACGTCAACAAGAAGATCGAGAACAGTGTGAACGCGTCTACAAACAGGAATCTTCTAGAAGATGGTGGCCATTAATTGCTCATTTATTGCCCCACTCTCCATTGTGGCGGTTTTTAGGGTGAATCTTGTTTAAGGATGAGGTGGCGCGATCCTGGCCATCCAGCCGATTGTAATCTAAGCCATCCATTGGACTTGGCCATCTATAAAAGGGGGAGGCCCCCTCATTTGTATCTCATTAGAATTAGATCAGAGTTAGGATAGTAGAGAAAGAGTAGAGAGAAATTGATAGAGTAGAAAGTAGAGTAGTTTAGATTGAAAAGGAAGGAAAGTCTTCCCTTTGAATACTTTGTAAGGAGTTGTCGTGAATGCTTTCATAATAAAAGAATTTTCATTGATGGTGATTTCTTCTTTGTTATGAGTAGTTGTCGAGGCTTCTTCGTCCTTCCAATTCACGTAGCAACTTGAAGTAGCTTAAAGTAGTGCAGTTTTCATTTCATGCAAGTAGTTTACTGTGGATTTGTGGTGTTTGATCAAAGTAGCTTCTCTTTATCCATACCACTAGCAACTTGCTAATGGTGAGTTTTCCTTGCGTGGTCAACTGGAAATCATTTCAAACTTAACTTCGATTGTGGTTCGTATGCTTGTATGCATCGTTGTGATGGTACATGTATGTTCAATTATAATCTGAATATTCTTCGTTACTCCTCTGAAGATTGCACCAATTTTGCTGAAGCTGTCCAATGCGAGGCTAGGTAAAATCTGGTTGAAGTCTGCTGAAGTTGAACTCCACATGTCTTGCATTTAGATAGAACGTAAACTTCTTAGGCCCTACACTCATTTTAAATTCAGTTCATTTCTGGTTAGAATTAGGAAACTTGTGCTCACTTGCCAAATCATTTGAATTACATGAGAGCCCTTAGTCCGCTGTTTGCTGTCAACTGTTGAACAATTGTGTAAGTCCCCTTGAAATACCAGCAAAATCACATCAAGCCAACTGAGACTATTCGCATTAAAGGAACCTTGGAGTTAAATGTATGATCTATCTCGCAATCTTAGCATGCAGGAAACTTTGTTCAAGAGAGGATAGAGTAGCCGTTGGCGACTTTATTCTGTGTTGGTGTAGTCGCAAAAACCACGTCAACATTTCCATGGTGCCACTCTGATAACCCCTAGAATCCAATCAAACCAAATCTCAAATTCTTGCTTCTGGAACCAGCCGACTGGAGAGAACAAAGCAAGAGACTTGCAAAACATGGACTCACCATCTGAAGTCACGAATATTCCATACCAGAGTGAACTCGAACACCTCTTATTCAACCCATCTCTTTGTGTCCTTTAGGACATAATCAAATCATGTGTATGTGGGCTAAAAGAAAACTGGTGAGCACACCTCATTATGCAATTGAGGTGAAACTCCCCTGTTTGTGCCAATGGAAAACTAGAGTAGTCATGTGTAGTCCACCCTACATTGCCATCATCAAAAGAAGACTCACAACTCATAACAGGATGAGTTGGTCTTGCAGCAACATCATCATTACCCCTTGCAACCTTGACCATAATATCTCCATATGTTGTTGTAAGAGAGGGGGATTGACCACATTCAAGGCCCCAGGTCACAAAGCGCCAAGAGCGAAAGGCTTCCCTAACTTACCTCAACTTAACACGGTGTTGGGGAATGCGGGACGAGAATGATGAGGACTATAATGTCCTTAAGTCACCCTAAAGACCCGAAATGCAAGATAGGGCTAGGCGAGCTGGTTTGCGAATTCAACGCTACGCCTCAGGAAGCTCTCTACCCGAGGATGAAAGTGCGGTCCTGGGACATGTTGTGACCTTTTCGCACATCGCCCCATTCAAGATGGGGGCCCCCTAATTTTTGCTCCATTTTGGTCTTTTTGGGCTTTGTTTTGGTCTCTCTCTCTCTTTCTGTCTCTTTCTGCTGTCTGTCTTTCCGGGATGTGCCCGTATGTGAGCTTAAACGTGAAATTTGGCCAAGTCTAAGAATTAGGATTTGTACTTTCATGGTCAATTTGAAGTCAAATGAAGTAAATAAATTGAAATCTGAGACTAACATTGCAGTCAGCGTGCTTCCAGCAAGTTCCCGCTGAAGTTTCATCAGATTCCGGCAACTTACTATATTTTAGTAAGTGTGCAATTCAGGGTATTTTCTTAGCACTTTTGAAGTTCTCTTAGTCACACTGCATCCATAACGCATCAAGCTACTCACTGGCAAAATTTGAGCTGAAACAGACAACTTGCTATTTTTAGCAGTTCAACTTCCGAAGCAAATTTTAGGGTTTATATGCAGAGTTTTTCAGTGCATGTCTAGAGATTCCTTCTAGGTTTTCAGAAACCTTCGCGATGGTGTAACATGCAAAGTGAGACAATGACTTTCAGAGTTCAGCCTTCGGGGGCTATTTTTAGGGTTTGCATGTCAAGGTTTTCTTTGCATGTCTGATGTTTCCTTATGGGTTTTTCAAGAGCTTCGCGATGATGTGACATGCGAAGCAAGATGATCAATTTTCAGTGACTTACTATTTTTAGCAGTTCCATTCCGGCAGCCGCCCAACGCATCAGAACCACAAACAGGGCGAAGTGAAACAGAAATGAGGTCAAACGGAGGTTGTTTGATATGCATGCAAGCCAAATTAGGGTTTCTAGCTTTGGGACCCAAAAAGAGGGGCAAAAAGTCAGAATTTCCAAAAACCAGTGTATCCCATTGCGATCGGCATCTTTCAAGTTGTCCACTGGTAAAATTTGAAGGCAATCGAAGCACTTAATATTTATAGTAAGGCATTCCAGAAACTGGCTAAAAATAGTAAATCAACAGCAGGGGCCAATGCCAACGGGCAGGTCACCCGATGAGGAGCACACCATTCGAATTTCAAATCAAACGGAGTTGGGGAAGTCTCAGAAACAGGCAGTTACTATAAATAGTAAATCATCTTCAGAAATGTGCTATTTTTAGCAGGTCAGGTCAGGATGGCAATGTGAACAGGCTGACAAGGTCATGAAGGTCCTGTGCTTAGAATTTCAAATTGATCCGAGCTTCAAAAGTGTGAAAATTGAGGGACTTACTATAAATAGCAGGTATAGAGAAGCTGGCAGAAGGTAAGAAAAACGCCTAAGTCTGGAACTTTGTCTTCCTGCCTATGCCAAATGCGCCCATTTCAGTTGGTGATGGAAAATGTTTAAGTATTGAAGCTCGTCCACCTCCACCTATAAAATGCGCCCAACTTGCCTTCAAGAAGTTGGAAAATATTCTAAGTCTGAGTTTCATCCTCCTGCCTATGCCAAATGCGCCCTCAAGGTAGTAAAAGTCAAGAGAAATATCTAAGGCATTAAAGTGTCGTCTTGCTCATGCCTCCAAATGCGCCCTCAAGGTGATGGCATGCAAAATATATTCTAAGTGTTGATGTTTCATCCTCCTCCCTAGGCCAAATGCGCCCTCAAGGTGATGGCATGCAAAAAAAAAAAATGCCTAAGTCTGGAACTTATATCCTCTTGCCTAGGCAAAATGTGCCCACTTCAGTTGGAGATGTTGAGAATTTTTCTAAGTGTTTGAATATCCTCCTGCCACCTCCATATGCACCCTCCTCACAAGCAAAATGATGAAAAATCTTCTAAGTATTGAAGATATCCTACAGCCACCCTCAAATGCGCCCATGCAAGGTGGCAAGGGTTGCTAAAAATTTCTAAGTGTTAAGCTTTATCCTTCTCCATAGGTGAAATGCGCCCAAGCTAGAGGAAAAAGTCAAAAGAAGTCAAGGCGTTGGAAATTTCCATCCTTCACTACATGCAATATGCGCCCATCCTCCACCACATAGGAAATGCGCCCACCTCTCAAGTCAAAGGGTCAAAGTGTTTCATCCTTCTACACATAGGAAATGCGCCCATCCTCCACCCTATATGATATGCACTCAAGCTAGAAGGAAGTCAGCAAGTCAAAGGTGGCGTTGAAAAGTTTATCCTCCTTCATAAATGATATGCGCCCAAATCAAGGCATGTAAAGACAAAATACCAAGGGCGTGGAAATGTTCGTCCTCCTCAAGGTGCTAAATGCGCCCAAGGTGCATAAGGCTTAAAATATCCTAAGGTGTTGGAAGCTAAGTCCACCTCAACAAGTGAAATACGCCCAAGATGAGACATGAAGTAAAATATGTTGGGCGTTGAAATTAAATATCCTTCATGATAGGTGCTCAAGGCATTTAAAAGGAATTTTTTCTAAGAAAAATACGCCTAGACTTGGAGTGATGAAAATTCCTAAGACATGAATAAATTTTGCGTGAAGAAGTCAAAAGATGCTGGCATGGCAGGTGATTAAAAGTTTTCAAGTCAGAGCAACAAAGTACTCACAAGAATGAAGAACTGGAATAAATTGATGAAAAATTATTTTTCTATGGTTCAAAATTCAAGAAAATTAAATGAACCCGTTCGTCGTAGACCCATGAATTCGATGCATTCTGAAGAAAATTTTCTTCTGGGTACTGAAGATCTTCAACAAGGAATTGATTTTAGTGTCTTCTGCACTTCACCAAAGCTTTCGAGATGGAGAATTTGATCGAGACACTTGAATTATGAAATTTTCCTAAGGGAAATTTAAAATTTTTTAAGGCAAATTGAATAAAATGTGTTTTCAAAGGAAAAATGCTTCAGACAATGAATTTGAGATGGATTGCCTAGATTCTGTTTGAATTCTCCATGAATGAATCTTCCAGAGCGTCAGAGGTGAATAAAATTAAAAGTTGAATAACAGAGCTCCGGCTGGTGAATGAAATTTGTTAAAGAGTGAATTTAAAGTAAATGTTTCCGAAAGTAAATTAAAAATACGCCAGTCAAGATAATTCTTTGAGGTTATAGAAGGTCAAGATTCCAGGCGTCAGGTGACAAGTGTTGAAATTGGAAAAGGAGGGAAATTCGAATTCCTGCTGAGAAGTAGTGGAAATTTAATGAGTTAACTAAAATTGGCCTCCTTCTAGAATTCGATTTGGCTATAAGAATTGAGAGTTTATTCATTCTTCTTCACCAGCTAAAGACATTCGAATTTGCTCTGAGATTGAAGTTGCAGTGAGTGACTGAGTTGAGTGCTGAGGAAGTTTGACTTGATTGGAGTTGCAGTGCAAGCTGAAGGTTATAGAAGAAGTGCGACTTGAAGTAGAAGTGGTTGAAGCTGAAGTTTAAAAAAATCTAAGTCTGAAGTTGCTGAAGTACAAATTTTAAAAAGTCCAAGTGCTGAAGTGAAGTTGGCCGATTTCTTGAGGAGTGTGAAGTTGTTACAGCCAGCTTAGAAAATTTGCTTAGAGTCGAAGTTGTTGAAGCTTGCATAAACTTTCTAAGTGATTGAAAGTTCGAATTTGCTGGAGGAGAAGTTGAGGTTTGCAGATGAATATGAATGTTGCAACATCTCAAGTTTTTAAAAGTCGACTGGCAGCCCCTGCATGATATTTTATTTATTTTCTAAGTTAATTTGCTGATGGTTGTTTATTATTTTGCAGGATGGCTGAAGTAAGAGCAATTGGCAGAGATAGCAATGGCGCATTGTAAAGAACCGGACCAATTTTTTTCAATTCTCAAGTTACAATCAGCAATGCAACACACCCGTTAGGGTTAGATAAATCAAACCAGCAGTTACAAAATAACTCTTTGCCAAGAATGCGCACTCAATCTCAACAAGAGAGAGGCTGTCATATGGCAAGAGGATCGTCAGTACATTAATTAGAACTACAACTGGAAGTAACTCTAACCAAGAATGTGTCCAAGATGGACGAGCATATGGTCAGAAGATCTCTACCACTACAAATGCTGAAAGTAAACTCAACACCCAGAATGTGCTTTCAAACCCGGAGTGGGAATGGAGCTACCATAGGGCGGAGATGTACGATATTACAATGCAAATCAAAGTAAATAGGCGGCAAGCCAGCCTCTTCCACTTATTCAGTGGGCAATTACAAACATGATAAGCAAAACTGAGAGAAATGCTGACAATACTACTGTTCAGCTTACAATGAGAAGTAGAATGCCTGCAAGATCAAGGATTTAAGCTCTACAAGTTGCTGCAATAGTAAAGATGTCATCCACTAGGTCAATAATGAATTCCTAACACCCGTCCTTCGCTAATATGCAATTTTCTCAAGTCTGATCTGACAGACCAGCAACATGAATTACAGAACCAGCAATACATAAACTCAATGAAAAGCTCACAACTCACTCATTTCTCACTCAAATTACATGAAAACTGATGCAAAATACTCTTAAAATGATGGCGCCTAGTTTAGTTATGAGAAAGGACAGCTAAAAGTGGCTAATAATTAATGGCATGGATCCCAAAGCACTCCAGAAAGGGTGCCCTACAAGGAATGACGAATTTGCTTTATAAAATCATAAACTTCGTATTAAAATCTACAAATATTCATGAAGGGTTGCTTCCAACAGAGAAAACAAATGAGACAATACCCAGAACAACTCTTTTTGTATTTTTTGATTTATGAGTGAAACTATAGATTCAGCCCTGTTATCAGCAACTCCAGAAAATGACATAAAATGCAATAAACTGAACTACATAAGTAAACCCAAACTACAAATGCAAACCTCACTACAAAATGTCACTCAAACAATCAAACCTCTCCACTAGGTGCTATCTCTCAAGCACGAAGTCGAGCCAAGGCTAGGAGGCATTCATTCCTTGAAGCAATCTTGTTACCATTTCGGCAGCATAACAATATAGAAGTCATAAGATGTCCAAATGAAGACCCAAAGCTCCCTTTTATAATTTTGAGAGGACCCTCTAGAAGCTTCTAGAAAGAAACCCTAATTTTCAATTTTGTAACTGTCTTCTTTTCCCTCCAATTTGGGCGCCCCCTTTCATGAAGTTAATATTTTTTTATTTTAAAATCTTTTTCTTCATAAAAAGGCATCCTTTTCTCCAAGTAATATTTTTTGACTTTAGAAATATAAAATATTTCCTTCATGAGACAATACCCCTCAAGGTCCCCTTTTTTAAAACAACTTAAAGTCATAATACTAGGACAAGGGGTTATTTTATAAAATAAAACATTATTGTCTTTAAAATACTTATTCCTCCAAAATGAACTCCTTACGCCAAAATTCAGAATTACCCAATGAACTGCCAGAAGAGGAAAGTTGACTGAGCTGGTGCTGACTGGACCACTGCCAAAAATAGAATTTACTAAAAATAGTAAATTCAGAAAGTTGCTCAGAATGCAATGCATGCGCCACCATTGCGAAGCTTTCTGAAAACCCAGAAAGAATCGAGAATCCAAACATCCAAACTCCAACAAGCAGAACCCTGAATCTTCAAGAGAACCCATCAAATAGCTGGAAATCCTAATTCTACCACTGACTTGCCGACAGCACACTGGGAATAGGTTATCAATCACTGAAAAGTGAAGTGCTAAAAACGGGGACATTACACGCATCCAGGCAGGCTGTTATCAAGAAACTGAGCAAGCCTTTCCTGCCGGAGTCTGTAATGTCCCCTTTTTCTAGCAGATAACTCATGTTTTGTCGTTAGCCAATTTTCTCATGGTCTCATAGGCTAGCCGAGACACAGAAGGGATCTTGGAGGATTTTTTCCTAGGCATTTTCAATTGTGAGTCATTCTGAGGTGATTTGATGCAGTTGGGCATACTTACTATTTATAGTAAGTCACTTTGGGATGGTCCGAATCTTCAGCGACATCAGTGGTTTCAGGAATGATGTTTAGATGAATGGAAAATATTTATAGTCATTTAATAATTATTTATTTAAGAAAAGTATAAAGTTAAATTAAATATTTAACTTTATTTAATAAATGACTATAGTGGGACAATAAAGTATTATGTCTTAAATATTAAATGTCCCCTTACACTCAAAAGGTATAGTGAGCACATAAGTGGGATAAAATATTATAAAGTATTTTATTATCCCACATTGACAAGACAAGTGAGTGGGCTCTTATGAAGAAGTTATAAAATGGATTGAAGAAGCTCACTTTCAACATGCTTGATATATGCTTGGTTTATGATTTCTCTTGGAGAATTATGGGAAGTTTTGGCTTTCAGCAGGTTTGAGGACGAAAACCCTCGAGCTTGGAGGCAATGGACGGAAACCCATTGTCTGTTGGAGATATTATTCAGGTGTCTCACTTTGTGCTTCAACTTCATATTTCTGCTGTTATTCTACTGAAGATTTGAAAGCAATATTTATTTCTAATTTCAGATCTTTGTTCTAAAATTGTTATAATATGATTTACATTGAAAATTGCTTGTAAGTTATTGGATGAAGAGAAATTAGTTCATGCAAACTGTTTGTTTAAATTTTCTGTGGAACATTTGGAAAAATTGGGGCAAAAATCTACAGGGATGTTTCAGAGTCTAAGTTCACTTCGAAGTTGAGCAAGCTAGCGGATACAAATTTGAGTTCTTTCAACTTGGAGACTTTCAAAAATCGGATAATGGGAGTTGGCAGTCACCATCCTTCAATCACTTCGCACAATATTGTTCGATGTGGCTTGTATGCAACTGCTGGTTTCCACCAGCTATTAAGTGCTTGGAGCTGATGATGGAATGTGCTAATTACTACGAGGCTGAGCACAGGTCTATTGTTTCACCAGATGGTCAAGTATTCGCCAACCTCACTCCTGCAGCTATCGGCGAAGCTTTTGGAATCCCAGCTCATGAGAAGATGATTTACAAATCAAGAGAGTGTGCTGAACGAATGTATGCTTCTACATTCGAGAGATGTGCACAGGTGATCAACACTCGTTGGATGAACAAACCCAAGCCCTCTTGTACAAAGTTGCCGAGACAGATTATATCAGATGATTTAAAGCAGGAGTATTGTGACCTGATCATGATGCTGAGTAGAGTTGGTGGCTGCCCTCAATCGTTTATTTTTGAGCCGTGGATGTTTTATTACATCAACCTCGTGCTAGAAGGAAAGGAGCACATCAACTGGGCTGTGATGATTAGTGATAACTTGCACGAGCAGCTCCTGAGTTTGAGAAGAACGAAGATTTTTTACATGGGCTCTTATATTATTTACTTGTTGGCTCGCATGACGAAGTATAGAGGGATTTCATATAAGGAGCCTGTTGGTTGTGGCTCTCATCAATTCAAGATCTATGAGGCTTGTCCGTAGCTGCACTTGACAAGAACTACTCATTACAAGCGTGTCAATGATGCCTTTACCATGCACATCACGAGATCACTTCAGAAGCGTACACATCATAGGATCTCGAGGGAAGCTCAGGAGTTAATTGAAAGGTATGGGTGCTGGTTTATATAGTTTCCAAAGTTTTCTTACATCAGGTTGCAGGGTTTTTCCTCATATCCATATAGGCTGCCTAAGTACCCAACCAATAGAATATTGATGTTAGAGATATCTAGGCAACTGGTTGCCTACGATAAGATTCAAAAGAGAAAGAAGGGGGAAGTTGATTTCCCGATTGTTATGGGTAATTCAGACGAAGTGTGTCCTTCACTTCAGGCAGCTAGAGAAGCTGAAAGTGAACTTCAGTTCTTTCATTTTTCCTATCACACCAGTAGACAACATTATGATCCACATAGCAATATCAGATGGATACTGTCAGAAGAGTTTAAACATAAGGCAACTATTGAAGATTACTGGGCTGGTGCATCAGACGAAGCTGAAGGCAGGTAGAGAATGTTCTCTAGGTTACCATTGAATATGATTAGAGAGTGTGAAGTCATTCCAGTACCAGACCAGGTGGATGATGACATGAACGTTCTCCATCCAGATTATGAGGCAGTGAGAGACACGCCACTTCCACTCCCAGATTGGTCAGAGCTTGAGATAGCAGATTTGGACACGCTTTGCATTCCAGTCATGACTTTCACCAAAGCGTGGGTTGATAGGCACGTGAGCAAATTGAAGAGTAGGTCAATTCCTTTGACTTACAACTTGATGGGAGACCATAGGACACCCACTACCAATAGGAAGAAACAAATTACTCGAGGTCCAGAATCTCGAAGGAAAGAGCCAGTTCGACCGGAGCCTGTTCAGCTGGAGCCTTCGAGAATTGTAATTGAGTTACCCACGCCATAGGAGACACGTTCTCCAAGTATACAGGAGGTTTCTCTTTTCACTGATCAGAGAAATGCATTGAATCAAGAACGGGAGGTACATGAGGAAAATCAGCCACCACGGAGATAGTCAGTTGGCCAGAATGTTAATGCGCCTACTAGAGATGATCAGTAGGAGGATGATGAGGAGACTGCTACTGATACTCATTTTCAGCGTGAGTTAGAGACAGCTCTGGAGGATGATGCAGTTTCAGGAGATACTCAGCCACTAGAGGCCGATGAGCCTTGCCAGAATGATATTGAAGTTGAACAAGTCCTTGAAGTAGAGGCAAGAGAGGAGTAGCCATTTGTTATTCAACAGGTTGTACCTGATTGGCTCAGAGATAGAATAAGAAGGAGCCCCAGTGAAGAGGTTGATCCGGCAGTAGAGATGGAAGAGTTTTTGAATAGGATCAGCGCGCCTCCACCAAAGAAGAGAGCACAAAAATTTTCGAAGATTTCAACTGATGAGGATGGCTCTCGCACCCTTCATATAGCAGTGCCACAAGTTGATTGTGATCGAGATGAAGCAGTGCCGAAAAATTATGTGATCACAACCATGGAGTTAGGACGCCCCACAGGTGCATAGATTGTTGAGGAATGTGATAACTCCTATCAGGCGCTTAAGGATAGATTGTTCAGGACTGAAGGAAAATATAAGAAATTGAAGCAAGAGCATAAGACATTGATAGGATACATGCAACACTTATCTCGTCCTTGTGGGCAAGAGAATCCAACACTTGAGCTTCCAGCCGAGTTATCCAGAGAATCAGTTAGTGGCTTGGAAGATTTGAGGAAGATGGCACATGAGGCAGATAAATGGGTTATAGGAGTTCGTGCCGAGACAGAGAAGTTCATGGAAGACCTTGCTCATGCTTACCAACAAGCTTCCAGCATTATGGCATGTATGGAGGCAGTTGATCAGGCCTGGGGTGATGCTTTTGTTTATCAGAGCAAAGTTATTCAGCGTCTAGAGGCATTGATGCATACTCCTTTGCAGATGCTGATTGATGGAGGAGTTATTCAAGAAGGTGATAGGTATAATTTTGCTGGATGGTATTCTTCAGTAGTCATAGGAGGTGGGTTCTTCGATGCAGCACAGGCGGATTCATCTAGAGTTCAGAAGGCTATGATGAACATCATTGACGGAGTCTAGAATACTTTGGAGGCAATCTTTGCTAGACGGCTGAATCCCGATGAGGTGACTACTGATAATTTGAGCGGTAGGCTGGCACCTTTCTTCTCGGAGGTGAAGACTTTCGTGCAGGATGACTTTGAAAATATTTCCACTTTCTCCAGCCTGATTCAGAATACGCAGGATGGTTTAGTTGCTTGGAGAAAATCTTGCACAAGGCACGGACAGTTAGTCATAGTACTAGAGTTTCAACTTGATTGTATTCCATCGATTTCAGTCCAGGAGGTTCAGGCTGTGCTTGCCAGGTTCATTGATTTTGCAACTAGGGAGAAGGAGAACGAGAATGCACTACTGAATGATGATCTTCTAGAAGATTGATTATGGGCACTAATTGCCTTTACTATTTTGGGAGTGATTGGGAATCTTTGATTCATTTATTGTACCACTCCCCATTCTGGCAGTTTTTAGGGTTAGGGCTGAGGTGGATCAATCTGAGCCATTCTTTTGATTGTAATCTGAGCTGTCCATTGGACTGGGCTATCTATAAAAGGGGGAGCCCCAATCATTTGTATTTCATAGAAGTAGACAGTAGAGACTAGATCAGAGAGTAGACATTTTGTTAGAACAGAGAGATAGTTTGATAGCTTAGCATAGTTTGGAGGAGAAGGAAAATTTTCCTTTGAAAACTTTTGTAAGAGATTGTTGTGTAAAACTTTCATAATAGAAGATCTTTTCATTGATGGTGAAATTCGTCTTTGTTATGGATAGCTAGCAAGGTTTCTTCATCCCTTTTACTCCAAGTAGCGTAAAGTAGTTTAAAGTAACATTTTCATTTCATGCAAGTGGGCATTAGTTGTGGATTTGTGGCGTCAATCGAGGCAACTACATTTTAGTCCAAACCACTAGCAACTTATTGACGGCAAGTTTGCCTTGCGTGGTCAACTGGAGAATTTTATAAGCCTAACTTCAGTTGCAATTCATATCTTGGTATGCGTCGTCTTGACAGTGTCTTGGTGTCGGATTGTAGCTTGAAAATTTCTTGCTATCCCCTTGAAGATTGCACCAACTTTGTGTAAGCTGTCCAGCGTGAGGTGGAGTAGAGTTCGGTTAAAGCTGTTGAGATTGATCCCATGTCCCGCCTTAGAATAGAATCTAGAACCTTCTTACCTTTACACTCATTTCAATTAAGTTTATTTCTGGTTAGTTTTAGGAAAACGTACCTTACTGCCAAATCATTCGCATTGGATAAATTCCCTTCCAATCATCTATTTGTTGTTAGCTGCAAAACCTTAAGAACAATTGTGTAAGTCCCCTCGTAAAAACAACATATCACAACGAACCTACTAAGGGTATTCCAAAGCATTTCAGAACCTTGGAGTTGAACGTGCAATCTTTCTAGCAATCTTAGCGCACGGAATACTTTGATCAAGAGAGAATGGAGTAGCCTTCGGACAACTTTGTTTTGCTGATTGGTGCGGTCACAAAAATCACATCAACAGGAACTGGCGCTAGAAGGAGGGCCTTCCAAGGTTTCCTTGTAGTGAACAACCACATTCAAGTAAAGAAGGGATCTTATCAAAAAAAAAATTCATTGGAGAAGAAATTATCATGAAACGAGATGGTGCTACGGCATAAAGAAATAGTTCCAGTATTGCAGCCGAATTTGGATTTCAACGACGATCAAGAGGACATCCTCTCAAGTTTGAACAATCTTGCGTGGAGGACAAAGGAGAGCTATGCTAAGTATATGCGAACTTGCTTTGTGTTGGAAGAAGAAGAAGAGAAGGCTATTAAGATTCAAGTTGCAATTGAAAGAGATTTGTTGAATCAAAGACAACCGCTTGCTCCCGCTCCCGCACCTTGCCATTAAGCAGCTACATCCTGGATCGCATCAATTCATTCTCGCTTGATAAGTTGAAGATAATTTTAAGGTCCACGCCAAATTCATCCAAGGAGTTTGTGGAATTAGAGCTACCTACTCGAGCAAGGAAGAGGAAAGAAAGTCATTCAAAAAAAGAGCCTAAGTCAAGTGAAGAAGTGTTGTCAAATGAAGAGGTTCAGTCAAGTGAAGAAAGCGGAGAATAAATTTTTAGTTTATTCAGAACTCCACCAAGTGTCTCAAGGTTTGCTCAACCAAGAACAGTCCAAGTTACTACACCAGTGTTTATTCAGGAACAACAACTAGTCCAGGCTACTACACCTCAACAACAAGCAGCCCAAGTTATTGTTTATCAAAGGCGACAACTAGTTCAAGCAATGGCTCAACCAAGAGGACAACCCCCTCCAAACGGTGCTACTTGGTTGGTTACTAATCCATCTCCACTTGAGTTTGTTGATTACCATGACATGTCAAAGAATCCAGAGCATTTCTGCACGAAGTTCCAAGTCCATGATGTTAATCGTACTGCCGAGGACCACGTTAAGATGTTCGAAGATCACCTACGCAATAGGCAGATTGTGTTGGAATATTTGCCTCAATCCATACTGACATGTAACTCCTGGAGGGAAAAGTCGCTGTGACATTAATCATGTCTGGCCGACTAACTGTTCTGAATCCTTTGAAATGTTCCAAGTCGCTGAGACAAGGTTGGTGTCTTGCCGAATGAACTATCGCTGTGACAAGAAGCATTTGCTGTGACCTTTTGTCGAATGGAGACCTCTGGCTGACAGTATGTTCTTATCGGGCTTCAGGAAGACTCACAGCAGCTGGTGTCTTCGGGGTGACTTGATCGCTCGGTATGAAGTCCCAGCGATTGAAGAGAGTCTTACCGATAGCATATGGCCTTCGCGGTGACACTAAAGGGTTTTCGATATGAGGTCCCAGTGACAATGGAAGGTCTCGCCAAGAGGGATACAACTGAAGTCATTGGAGTAGCTCTTGGCGCTCGGTGAAAGGTCTTGGCGAAGGTCAAATGTCTTGCCGACTCGGTAAGACATGAGTGCTCAATGTGAGGTCTCGGCGCTCACTGTGAGGTCTCAGCGAAAGACAAGTCTTTCCGACTCGGTAAGACTTGGTTCCTCGATGTGAGGTCTCGGCGCTCGATGAAACGTCTTGGCGAAGATAAAAGTCTTTCCGACTCGTTAAGACTTGTTTGCTCAGAGTGAAGTCTTGGCGAAAGACGAATGTCTTGCCGACTGTCAGGTGCTCCGGTGAAACTTTAGGAGACTCAGCGAAACCTCTTGGCGAATGGAAAGTCTTGCTGATGGCAAAGTTGAAGTCATTGTGACTTTGTGAGCATCGGTATGAGTCTAGCCGATGAGAAATCTCTTGCTGATAGAAATGCATTGGATGTCGATGGATTCGATATGACTCATGGCGTTCGTTATATCGTCTTGCAGACTGATTGGGACTTACGCCGATATCAATATGAAGACTTTGTGGCATCGGGGAGACATTGTTAGTGTCTCACCGATATGCCAACAGAGTTGAACGCCTTTGACCAAATCAACCATCCTATGTGGAGCCTCGTGGACCAATCAGAGGAAGCAATTTTCAAATGGATGGCAGTTAAATTTTTGCAACAGTTACGATGCTGGAGCTGAACTGCATGCAGGGAAAAATCAATGCTCAAGAGGAAACTTTCTATGATGGGGCAATGGCGGATAAGGATGAACAGAAGACAAAATCAGAATGTGATAAGATTTAAGAAATCGGTTTTTCTAAGTTTGATATAGTGTGAGTCGGATTCTTGAGAGCATTTTTGTAACAGGAAGAACAGTGAATGAAACTACTGTAAACTAATACCAGAGAGTTGTATCTCTGATTTGTATGTAATTTGTTTGTTACTGTAATACAAAGAGATTCAACTTGGTGTAGTGGGTTTTTTCTCGAAAGGGTTTTCCCACGTAAATCTGTTGTTCATTATCTTTGAGTATCTTCTCTGTTTCTGTAAATCATTCATATGCATCTTAATTTGATTGTAATTTGAGAATTAAAAGTACTGTATGCTTACTTCCCTATGGTTTTGACAATAGGAAAGTTGCTTCCGCAACTCTACTTTCCTTACAAGTGGTATCAGAGCCTGGCCAGTTGTGTTATCCTTGTGAGAGGGTTGGGTTTTTTGTGTCAATTCTTTTTTAGTGGGAGTTTGGTAGAGGTTTGATAGTTTAATTACAAATTAAGATGGCGAGCACATCCAGAAAGATAGAAATAGAGAAATTCAATGGTAGCAATTTTGAGTTGTGGAAACTCAAAATGGAAGATCTGTTAGTGGATCGTGATCTATGGCTTGCTGTGTCTGGAACGATGCCTCAAGGCATGAAGCAAGAGGATTGGGATCTTGCAGATAGAAAGCCTAAGGGCCTGATAAGGCTCTGTTTGGCAGACTCTATTCTTCTGAACGTGCATGAAGAAAAGACTGCATCTTCCTTGTGGAAAAAATTGGCATCTATTTATCAAGGCAAGTCCTTGGTGAACAAATTGTTCTTGAGGAAGAAGCTGTACTCTTAGAGAATGCAGGAGGGAGGATCTGTTGCTGATCATTTGAATGCATTCAATATGTTGATTGCTCAATTAACATCTGTTGGTGTGCAGATTGAAAATGAAGATCGTTCCATGCTGCTGCTATGTTCTTTGCCAGATTCTTGGGATCATCTAGTGATGGCTATTGGGAGTACGACATCCACTTTCAAGATGGAAGATGTTGTTGCTTCTTTGTTGTCGGAAGAGATGAAAAGAAAATCTTCTGAGATGGCAAAGGAGGCTCTGGCTGTCAGAGGCAGATCAAAGGAGAAAGGCAAGAAGAAGGACAAGAAATCTAGATCGAAATCAGAAGGGAGATCAAAGTCTCTTGACAAGAAGTCCAAGGTGAAGTGCCGGAATTGTGGACAACTTGGTCATGTCTGAAAGGATTGCGAGGAGAAAAAGAAGAACTCTTCTGGAAATGATTCTTCTCAGAGTGATGCAGACGCCTTCATTGCAACTTTGGCTACACGGGCATCAGATGATGTCTGGCTGATTGATTTTGGAGCATCTTTCCACATGACATCTCATAGAGATTGGTTCACAAAGTATGAAAACTATGATGGTGGAAAGGTGTATTTAGCAAGTGATTCATCTTTGAAAATTGTTGGCCGTGGAAGAATTAGAATTCAATTCCCGATGGAAGAATGAAGGGAATCAAGGATGTGATGCATATACCAGGTCGGCTCAAAATTTACTTTTGTATGGGATATGGTGGAGGATGGGAAGGTCTCTTTGGAGAAAGTGGATACTCTGGAGAATGTTGCAGATGCATTGACGAAGCCTGTGAGCACAGACAAATACAGGTGGTGTGCCAGTTCGATGGGCCTCTTGGCCTATGAATTTCAGTAGTTTTATTATGCTCTGGAGTTGTCAGTAAGATCTTCGGAGATTGTTGGAATATTAGCCTCAATCCATACTGACATGTAACTCCTAGAGGGAAAAGTCGCTGTGACATTAATCATGTCTGGCCGACTAACTGTTCTGAATCCTTTGAAATGTTCCAAGTCGCTGAGACAAGGTTGATGTCTTGCCGAATGAACTATCGCTGTGACAAGAAGCATTCGTTGTGACCTTTTGTCAAATGGAGACCTTTGGCCAACAGTATGTTCTTATCGGGCTTCAAGAAGACTCACAGCAGCTGGTGTCTTTGGGGTGACTTGATCGCTCGGTATGAAGTCCCAGTGACCGAAGAGAGTCTTACCGATAGCATATGGCCTTCGCGGTGACACTAAAGGGTTTTCGGTATGAGATCCCAGCGACAATGGAAGGTCTCGCCAACAGGGATACAACTGAAGTCATCGGAGTAGCTCTTGGTGCTCGGTGAAAGGTCTTGGTGAAGGTCAAATGTCTTGTCGACTTAGTAAGACATAAGTGCTCGATGTGAGGTCTCGGCGAAAGACAAAAGTCTTTCCGACTCGATAAGACTTGGTTGCTCGATGTGAGGTCTCGGCGCTCGATGAAACGTCTTAGTGAAGACAAAATTCTTGCCGACTCAGTAAGACTTGTTTGCTCGAAGTGAAGTCTTGGCGAAAGACGAATGTCTTGCCGACTATCAGGTGCTCCGGTGAAACTTGAGGAGACTCGGCGAAACCTCTTGGCGAATGGAAAGTCTTGCCGATGGAAAAGTTGAAGTCATTGTGACTTTGTGAGCATCGGTATGAGTCTAGCCGATGAGAAATCTTTTGCCGATAGGAATGCATTGGATGTCGATGGATTCAGTATGACTCATGGCGTTCATTATATTGTCTTGCAGACTGATTGGGACTTACGCCGATATTGATATGAAGACTTTGTGGCATCGGGGAGACACTGTTAGTGTCTCACCGATATGCCAACAAAGTTGAACGCCTTTGACCAAATCGACCATCCTATGTGGAGCCTCGTGGACCAATCAAAGGAAGCGATTTTCAAATGGATGGCAGTTAGATTTTTGCAACAGTTGCGACGTTGGAGCTGAACTGCATGAAGGGAAAAATCAACGCTCAAGAGGAAACTTTCTATGATGGGGCAATGGTGGATAAGGATGAACAGAAGACAAAATCAGAATGTGATAAGATTTAAGAAATCAGTTTTTCTAAGTTTGATATAGTGTGAGTCGGATTCTTGAGAGCATTTCTATAACAGGAAGAAAAGTGAATGAAACTACTGTGAACTAATACCAGAGAGTTGTATCTCTAATTTGTATGTAATTTGTTTGTTACTATACTACAAAGAGATTCAGCTTGGTGTAGTGGGTTTTTTCCCGAAAGGGTTTTCCCACGTAAATCTGTTGTTCATTATCTTTGAGTATCTTCTTTGTTTCTGTAAATCATTCATGTGCATCTTAATTGGATTTTAATTTGAGAATTAAAAGTACTATATGCTTACTTCCCTGTGATTTTGACATTAGGAAAGTTGCTTCCGCACCTCTGCTTTCCTTACAAATTGCATACGCAGACATGGCTTGCAGACTTTTTCCATACTCTTTGGGAGAGGAAGCCCATCATTGGTTCATTCACTTTCCAATTGGATCTATAAGGACATGGGAACAGATGGAGGCCTTTGTCAGAAAGTTTGGTAAACCCATTACCCCTGTAGAACTTTTCCGCCAATTTACTGAAGTAAGAAGGCAAGACAAAGAGCCCATACATGCGTTCAACAATAGATTTCAGAAGGCTCTCACGAGGTTACATACTCCCTACGTTGTTGCGGATGCCAGGGAAAACTACTATTCAGCCTTGGATCCCTTGACTGCAATGTTCGTGAAATCTCACCCCACTTTGGCTAATATGAATCAAGCTTATACTAAGGTCGTCGAAGTGAGTCAAGGTTTAGGGCAGAACATAACTGGGCCCTCACTATACATTGGCTTGGTCACAACAAACAATCAGATGCAGACGCTTGGTTCAACATGGAACCAGCAAATTCCACCATTGAATCCAGTTCCTCAGCCGGCTAGTTAGACACAAGCACCGTCTAATCAATTAGTTCTCCATCCTGGGATACCTTTGTCTTAGACTCTAGCTACACAGCCTGTCTATCTCCAGAACACATGTAGAAACCCCTGTTCTCGCTAACTTCTGAAAGTGTGTGTTTTTGCTTGTTTTTGTGTATTTTAGTTTTTTTGGTGTTTTTGCATGACAAATGAAATTTGTGATTTTGAAAGAAATTGCTGAATAAATTTAAATAAAATAATACAACTCTGGAAATGATAGAATCTATTGAAACTCCTGATGCCAGACTATTTATTTATCTTCTGGAATGATTACAAATAAGATCCAATAACGTGCAACTAAAAAGGCAACGATACTTTGATGAAAAACCTGATATTGCAGCAAGCTGATAATCTTCATGAAATGGTATGGCTGTGATAAAAATCCACTCTCCCCTGCGCCAGATGTTAGAAAAAGATGCCAAAGATATATGCGCCCAAGTTAGTGAAGGCAGACTGACCAAAGAGAAGGCGATTTGTCCAAGGTGAGATGGTACGGCTTTCTTGAAGGTACGGCCCTGCTGTAAGAAGTACGACTTTAGCAACAACAAGTACAATTTGTACGGCCCTTGATTAAAATGTATAGATCTTGAAAAAATAGGCGCCTCAGGAAGAACCCTTCTGGATAAAGCACAGACTAAAAACCCTGAAGATGAATACTCTGTGAATGTTCTGTGATAACTTCTGAATGAAGATATCTCTCTGACTGGCAATAAATCAGCTGATATTTCACAGCCTCTGAACTGCACACATTGAAGATTGCACGTTCTCCAATGCAAGTTGAAAATTGGAACCCTTGGCTCTGTTCTCAGAAGAAAGACTCAGCAAAAATTCGACTTCAATCATAATGGGCTCAAATCCCAATGAAAACCCTTATATCTCCTCAAAAGTTCGATTTCTCTCAATTAGGTATCATTTAAATAAATTCGAACTTTTCTTTTTAATTTTTCAATAGTTTTCAATCTCACTTTTAATTATAATTATAATTAAAAGTGGCCCCTTCAATGATGGACAACCCCTTGAGACAAATCACTTAAGTTATAATATTAAAATATTATAACTTTATAATATAAGCTCCGAATAATTAATATTTAATTAATCAATTAAAATATTAATATCTCCCTCAAAATATGTCCGATTCACGAACCGTTTGAAGCTAGCGAATAAGCGAGTGATTCTGCACATGACCAAACCATATTGCTAAAAAATAGCAGGGGTGCTTCGCTGAGTGCCAAATACTGCTAAAAATAGCAATTCTGGCAAATGGTGTCCGAATGAGCCCGAACGAAAGACAATTGGTAAAACTTTGACAACCGAAGCCAAGCCAAGCTCCATCAAGACCCTATCCATCCATCACGAGGGAATAATTGGCTAATCATAAGCTCAGAGATGTCAACTGGAAGGGGACATGGGTCCGCCTCTGAAATTGCTTGTCCTCAAGCAATCTCAACTCCAGGATGCGAGAATATCCTCGCTCTCCCATGTAGCATCCTCCACTGGCAAATCTCTCCATTTCACCAAATATTCCCTGATAGTCCTCCTATGCAACTGTCTCTCTCTGTACTCCAGGATAGACTCAGGTACTAAAATCAACTTTCCCTCATCATCTAAGGGAGGTAAAACTGCTGAAGGTACCACACGGTGTCCCAACGCCTTCTTGAGATGTGACACATGATAAACATTGTGGACCTTGCTCTTCGCCGGAAGCTCTAGCTCGTAAGCCACCTCTCCAACACGCCTCAGGATCCTGAAAGGACCATAATATCGTGGCTTAAGCTTCTCTGAACCACTCTTCCTAAGAGTAGATTGACGGTAGGGCTGCAGCATAAGATAAACCATGTCACCCACCTCAAAAGACCTTTCTGTCCTCTTTTGATCTGCGTATTGCTTCTGCTGATTCTATGCCTTAGCAATATTCTCCTTGAGACCCCTCATAGTGTCCTGACTCTCCTGCAACAAATCTCCAGCACTCGGCACTCTACTGTCGCTCAGTAGCAAATCCAGAAAGCTTGGCGCCTCATAACCGTACAACGCCATGAAGGGGGACATTTGAATGGTCATGTGGAAGGTAGTATTATAGCAATACTCGCATAGATATATCCACTTGACCCACGCCTTTTGCTTCCCTGCAATATAGTTCCTGAGGTAACCTTTCACCCATTTATTCACTATCTCCGTCTGACCATCGGTCTGCGGGTGGTAACTGGTGCTCGGTGTAAGCTCGGTCCCACAAAGTCTGAACACCTCTTGCCAGAAGTGACTCTGGAACCGACTATCCTTGTCGCTCACTATGCTCTGAGGCAACCCATGTAGTTTGAACACCTCACGGAAGAAGACCTCTGCTACCTGTGTAGCTGTGTAAGTGGTGGTAATCGGAAAGAAATGGGCATACTTCGTCAGCCGATCCACAACTACATATATACAATCCCGTCCTTGGACTTTAGGCAAGCCCGTAATGAAGTCCATCGACAGGCATTCCCACTTCCTGTCAGGAATCGGAAGTGGCTGCAATAATCCTGCCGGATAAGTGTTCTCCTGCTTGTTTTGCTGACAAACAAGGCATTCATGCACATACTGAAGAACGTCCGCCTTGAGACCTTTCCATGTAAATCTCTCCCGAATCTGTCTATACGTTTTGAAGTACCCGGGATGGCCTGCTGTAGGTACATCATGAAAGGCTCGCATGATAGTGTTCTTCATCTCTGAACCTGGGATCAAATAAATCCTGTTCTTGTAAATGATCAAGTCATTCACAAGCGTGTACCTGGTGTCAATCATCGATCCCTCAACAATACTAGATGCCCAAGTATCCTTGGCATACTCTGCCACAATCAAATGCCTCCAATCCTCTGTAATGTGAACCATAGAGCTCAGATAAGGCCTGCGTGAGAGAGCGTCAGCCACTACATTCTGGGTGCCTTTGATGTAAGAGATATCAAAGTCATATGCCTGCAATTTACTCACCCACTTCTGCTGACGATCATTGAGATCTCGCTGCCCCAGGAAATGCCTCAAACTATTGTGGTCAGTTTTAATGCAAAACTTATTGCCCACAAGATACTGTCTAAATTTGGCCAAGGCATGCATTATGGCCAGCATCTCCTTATCATAAATACTGTAGAGCCTCTCTGGTCCTCTGAGTTTCCGGCTCTCGTAAACAATAGGGTGCTTGTCCTGCATAAGCACCGCTCCAATGCCCTCACCAGAAGCATCGCACTGAAGCTCAAAAGGCTTCGAAAAATCCGGCCGGTAACACTGGACAAGTCATCAACTCCTGGAACCTCAAAACACTCCTGTACTCGAGTCCAATGAATGCACCTTTTTTCAACAGATCCGTCATAGGTGCTGCATGACGGAATAACCATTCGCAAATCTGCGATAAAACCCACACAAACCAAGAAATCCTCGTAGCATGTAAGGTTCACCGAGTAGGCCAATCTATAATAGCGCTGATCTTCTCGTGATCCATCCGCACTCCTGTGCCAATGATATGACCTAAGTAGAGCAACTAGGTCATCCCCAAATCACATTTGGACTCCTTGGCGTCAAGGACTCCCTTTCCAAAATACTGAGCACGGTCTCCAGATGAGCCAAATGCTCCTGCCAAGTCCTGCTGTAAATAAGAATGTCATCGAAGAAGACAAGTACATATCTCCTCAGCAGTGAATGGAAGACCCTGTTCATGGTGGATGAAATGTCGCTCGCGCGTTGGTGAGCCCAAATGGCATCACCACAAACCGTAATGTCCCCATTTTGGCCATACACTCTCTTTGGATTTTATCCTATTCCGAAATCCATAGGCTAGGCTGTAGAAAACTAGGGTTTCCTCTTTCGATTCTGTCATGGCTCAGAGGATGTTGTGCAGACTTACTATTTATAGCAGTTTGCTATTTTTAGCAAGTCTATCCTTTGGCAAGATCTATCTTGCAGCAATTCAACTTTGCAGTTCAGTGTTTAGTTTCTTTCTGATGGTTTGAAGTTAACACTATTTTTGGCATTTGCTATTTTAGTAAGTTCATTTTTGTAAAGCATCATCATCAACTTAGTTCGGTTGGCATTTTGTTTGCTATTTTTAGCAATTCATCGGTTGACTTGGGCATTGTATTTAAGTTATCTCCTTGAATCGAAGCTCAGACTTAGTCAATTTTCATGACTTGAAGTTGTTCCCCTTCTAGGCTTGATGACTTCAAGTTGTTTTAAAGGGGACATAAAGGGGTCAATTGTGCATTTAATTATTTAATAAATGCTTTATTGTTGCAATATGAAAATGGATGCCTAAAAGGAAGTTAGTGATATTTTATTATTTCAAAAGTAAAAGGCAAAAAGGTGCGTCCCTTTTGGAAGTTGAAGTGATTCAACTTCTTGGAATTTGAAGAGTCTCTTGTTGCTTCATTTGCCAATTGAAACTTATATATTGCTGTTGTTTGAAGAGCTGATTATCCATAAATTTATGCTAATGTTATGCTATCAAAATGACAACTTGGTTTTTACTTCGAGGGATGCTTACCTCCTAGTTTCAATCCAATTTCGTGTTTGAAATACAACACCTAGTTGGTTTTCATTGCTGCTTCTCATCTAGACTAGCAAATTGAGCTCAACAGTTGAAGTTTTTAATGATATTTCCAGTTTTGAAGTTGCTGATGCAATCACAGCTGAAAGTCGAATTTGTATACAGCTTTGTGAGTAATTTTTATTTTGTTCTGGGCATTCGAGAATCTGATTTCTATGCTTTGGGCGACCCCTTCCACAAATTTCCAGATTTCTATTTTGAGTTGCTGATTTTTAATGACAAAATCGCCCCTCAAAGAGGGTCGTACCATTCTTGAAAACTTTGGAATTCGTGCTTGAATTATATGCTGAGTTTTGGTGCTGTTTTGTGATCTGTTTTTGGGCGCCTACCTCCTAGAAGGCTTCTGCAAAAGACATCACTCAATTCGGAGGTAATTTGGTGAAGTTATGAACATTTAATTGGTTTCACAGTTGCTGGTTATTCATTTCCAGAATTGTTATTTTACATCAGACTTGTTTAAGTTTGAATTTCCAATCCTTTCTTCATCATTTATTGTTGATGTCTAACATGGAATCATCCAGTATCATGGTACATTGAATCTATTGTAATTTTCATGTAATTTGCAGCTCTTTTTCCATATTGTAAGACTGTAAACAGTAGTACTGTTCCAGTCCTTTATTGCTGCAATTCTTTCTTTAATTTCACATTAGTACCCCTGGATGGTTTACCGCCAGTGTGGATAATTGGATTTGTATTACTCTTGTACCCACTCTCAAGTGGTGAATCCCCACAACTTTGTGGATGCCCGCCGCAGCGGACGAATTGTTTTAATTGTAATCTTTTCCCCCCACTGTTTGGTGGTAGTGTGGAAATGCTCTTCATGGCTGGTTATCCGCCTATTCATTTCTAGTTTCAATTCAACACTCCGTCATATGTTAGCACCTCGCCCTCAGTGGGATCTTGAGTGCACATTCTTGACGTTGAGTAGTTTCTTTCAAGTATTTTTCATTTAGCTCCTCCGCCATATGACAACACCTATTCCTCATTGGGATTGAGTGTGCATTCTTGGTGTGAGTTCTTTTCAAGTTTGGTTTTCTATTTGGAGCTAACGCTAATCAAGTTGGTTAAGTGCTGGTTATGTTGTGTTACTTCATCGAAAAAAATTGGTTAGCATATTTCACAAACTCAAAGTGTCCACAATGACAACAGAATGCAGTCTTCTCAACATCCTGCTCACGAACTCTGATATGGTGATATCCTGATGTCAGGTCTATCTTCGTGAAGTAGCATGCACCATGGAGCTCATCAATAAGCTCATCTATACGAGGGATTGGGTACCTATTTTTGATAGTCCTCTTATTCAGGACTCTGTAATCTATGCACATGCGAAAGGTACCGTCTTTCTTCTTCAATAAAACAACTGAAGAAGCGAATGGTGATTTACTCGGTCGAATGTGACCCATAGCAAGCAGCTCCTTGATAGTCTTCTCTATCTCATCCTTCAACCTCTTAGGATGCCGGTAAGGAGTAATCATGATGGGCTTAGCGCCCTCCTCAAGCTCTATAATGTGCTCAATGCCCTTGTCTGGAGGTCTCCCTAGCGGAATATCACTGAATACCTTCTCATGCTTGACTCTCAACCGCTGAATGTCAGGATGATACTCAGTCTTGTGCTGTCCCTCCTGTATAGGTGCCAATGTGCACTCGGCAGCCCACTCTACCATGTCATGTCGCATGAGTCTCTCCATCCAACGAAAGGAAATAGTCTTGACATTGTTGTCCCGAATGGCCTTCAGGATATGTGTCTTCCTATCGACATCAAAACGAATCTCCATGTTTTTGAGACGAAGAGTGACTTCCTCAAGGGAATGAAGCCATTTCATGCCTAAGACTAAATCGATATCCCCCATGTTCACCACGTAATAATCAGCCTTGAACTCATAGTTGTTCAAGCGCAAGGGGAGATCCTTAATCATTCGATCACACCTGAGAGTGTAACCATCTGCCACCTTAACCCTAATGCCTTCGAACTCCTCAGTTATGAGTCTGCGCTTCTCCACAAATCTAGCATCAATAAAATTGTGGGTGGCTCCTGTGTCAAGAAGGGTGATGACCCTCTGTCTTGCCAATACTCCACGAAGTCTGAATGAACCTTCCTGCTGAATGCTAGATAGTCCTGCTGTTCGGAACTCTCAGATTCCGACTCCTCATAATAAGCCCACATCACTCGATTGGCCTTGCCCTTAGGCCACAAAGGACAATCATGGTTGGCATCATAGGGACCTTTGCAGTAGAAGCAAAGCTTCTTCCTGCGTAAATCATTAAGATCCTCACGATCCAAGGGTGGTGCTGCTGATTTCCCCTTCGAGTCACTCTTAAAATCAGAGCTCTGGTTATTCTTATTAAATCCCTTATTGTCCCTGAATGAAGAAGTGTTCTTGGAGTTGAATTTGCTAGAAAGTGCTGCCAACTCCATACTACGTGCCTTCTTCATAGCTTCCTGTAACGAAGGAGGATCAAAGGCTTTGATCCAACCTCTCAATGGTTCCATTAGTCCCTCCATGAAAAGCACTACAAGCCGCCTCTCTGATATATTAGGAACCATAACTGACAGTCGCTGGAAGTCACCTATGTAAGACTCCAAACTGCCACTCTGTCGCAACTGAGCCAAATCTCTGAAATAGGATTCTAGATCCTTCCTGTCAAATCGTTCCACCAACCTGTCGACGAACTCCTGATATGAGGTGATCCAATCATGCAGCAATAGAGAAAAACATAGCAACTCAGATAAAAGGATAGGGAAGCTCTCAAATTCGCAAGAAACAAATTGCTCAAAGATATCAAACAATGAATGGCTGGGCATGTATTTATAGGCCCGTAATTGCAACAAATTCCTTCATTGTGGGCATGTAAAATGACAAGGCACCCAAACTCAGTCAAATGCTACTTGGTAGACTTATAAACCCTATATCATCATAAAAAGAAGTGATTCAACCCACTTGGAGCCAGCATTACTAGATTTATTCAACTCAAAGCTCAAAAATCGCCACTTACAGGAAAAACGTCCTTCTTTGGCGCACAATAGAGAATGACTCATGCTTGCTGCGAATTTGTCAAGTTTTAGATTGCTACAACACACTTCATCTGGTTGGTGTTTCCTTTTCTCCATCATTTGAAACTTTCCTCCATTTTTGCTGCGTTTGAAGCTTTCCTCCATTTCACAGGAAAATCTCTCAGCAATTATTTTTGGGTTTATTTCAAATATTACCTCCAAATTTTTTGATTTATATTATTTCCTTATTTTTGAAACAAGAAGCTCGATACTCTTATGAAGAATCACATTTTACTTTAAGTCTAGTGACTATTTTCTTCCAATAGTTCACTTTATTACAGTGTTCCATGGGCCTGGGGGACGGGGAGACAGGGGGACAAAGGGCCTAAGTTTGGGGACGGCGGGGGGACGGCGGCGGGGGGGTTGCGGGGTGGTGGTGCTGATATAGTTATACATATACTTATAGTACTTGAAAAACTAGTTTTGAAAAGATGTATAACAGTATAATAGTATAAGAATTACATTTCAAATGAAACTATAGGAAATTACTCAAATTAGTAAAATTATAACATAGCAAAATTTGAAATACTAAATCTAAGTACAAAGATATCTTGAATGCTAATTGGTAAATAAAATTTGACAAATGAAATTGTTAAATTGGAGATTTCTATTATATTGAAAATATGAATATCTGATGTCATATGAGATATCACAAAGTCTATAAAGATGATTACATGATTCATCATTACAATGAGTAGCAAATGCCAAATGGCAAATAGTAAAATAGTAAACTAAATAGTAAATACAGATACTAATAGCAAAATGTTAAAACTCAAAATGTAGTAAATACAGGAAACTCCTGGGCGTCTCCTAGTCTCTTGAGAAACACCTGGGCGTCTCCCAAGGAGACTTGGAGACATCTACAGGAAACTCTTGGGCGTCTCCCAGTCTCCCAAGAAATGCCTGGGCGTCTCCAAGTTTCCTTGGGAGATGTGGAGACGTTTCCCCGTCTCCGGCGGAGCACCGGTGGCGGTGGCGGGACGGCGGGAAACGCCAAGTATCCGTTTCCCCGTCCCTGAAACGTCCCCGTTTCCAAAACGCGACCAGATAGGGGCGGAAACGCGTTTCCGTGGAACACTGCTTTATTAAATTTGCTCATATTAAAATATTTGAATCTTTTAATTTTATCACCTTTGAGTTTTATAAATATTTTCACTTTGTATTTATAAATATTTATACTTTGGAGTTTATAAATATTTACACTATATATTTAATCCAAGTAAAAATTTAATCTTTTAATTTTCCATAGTTTAATATTTACCCAAGTAAAATATAATTTTTTATTCACTTTAAAGATTTATAATATTAAAATATAATTCCATTAGGAAACAATTACATATTTTATTATATAAATATTATTATAGTTCTTTTAAATATATTAAACATATAAATATTTAAATACCCGAGTATTTAATATTTATATATATTTTAATATAACTATAATAATATTACATATAATCTTTAATATATAATTACATATATATAAATCTATATAATTAATATATATAAATATATCGTGAGCCAGTCAGGATTTATCCGATATATAAATATATAAATCATATATATGTAAAGTCATTAGGCAATAATATTATAATATTATTTATCGCTACAGACAATAGGTAGCGTGTGTATGTGTATAACCGTATATACCTCCATGTATACGTATGTATATGTATACCACGTTGACACATACGTATGAGCATATCCATTTTCCGATCATACGTCTGTATCAATATGCTTATATATATGGATACGTGTTCATAATGTATACATAAGTATACATACCCACTCAACCTATACACATATAACCTTTCATGTTTTTCACACAATGATCATAGTACAATAAGTCAAATAAACAAACATCACTCACAAAGCACAAAGAAGTAAACAAGACTCCTAAAGCCTATGGATGACTTATCAAGACCATCATAACTGACTTGGTTTCTCCCAACCTATAATGACGTGTGTGTATGCTCAAATGGTTCACGTTACTGCTTACCCGACCAAGCTCCTCTCCCAAGTGATATTTCTCCTCTTCTTGGAGGAATGGTCCTCATACCTGCATCCACCATCATAAATTCACAGCAATCAAATGCTCACAACAATAGCAGTATATATGATAAATCAATATGATTCATTAACCTCCTTATGCAGTATTTTACCATGAATAACATCAACTGAGATAACATCAAATGAAAACAAGGTACAAGCATCAATAATTCATCTCCAGAATTCATACTATATTCACATTTACCCTATCTATTAACAGTAAATAGTATCTTCACAATTTGGGATGTAACAGTTAGTCAATCAAAGGTTTTGACCCAACCCTTCAATGGTTCCATCAATCCTTCAGTAAACAACACTACAAGCCTCCTTTCAATGATGTTGGGCACCATCATTGACAACCTTTGAAAATCTGCAACATATGAGTCTAATGAACCATGTTTCAGCAGCACCACCTCGCAGAATCTTACTTTTGGATCCTTGGAATCAAACCTTTCTATCAACTTGTTTGTAAATGAAATATGCTAACCAATTTTTTCAATAGATTTTGTCATGTCCCAAAATTGTAACACATGAAAATGCAAATCAATAAATAAATCATAATCACAAAACACATTTTAGTGTGAAATATAAATAACTAGATAAATAAATATAAAAAATGTAACGGCAATCTAAATATTATTATCAAGAATATTATAATTATAATACATTTATTATAATAAACAAGACAATTAATATTAGTACATTATAAATATCATAATAATAGAGATTTCACAAGAAAAAAATATTACAAAATAATATTAATAAAATATTATTATAATTATAGTCATAAATATTATAATACATATAAAACCACTAGTTTAAGAATAAATATTAAGAAATTATATTTATATATTGAAGATGTAATGTTGCGATTATTAGTGAAAAAAAAGGATTAATTATAAAAACAGCAGTTTGAAAAAAATAAAATAAATAAATAAATAAAAGTGGTTTAAAAATAATAATGAAGGTTTAAATAAATGTTTGTGTCTTTTCATAAGGACATCACTCTTGAAAAGATGTATCCTTTAGCATAGATATAAAAAGACATTGAATGTAAGAATCATAAATAAGGAAAGGAATCAATTAGAAATCTGCATAAAGTTGGAAATGAAATAAACTATGGGAGATTTATTTGATTAAGTGTTATCGTCAAGAATATATTTGGGAAAGTAAGTTTTATATATATATATAGTAAGTGATTATTGGAAGATTAAAATTAATTAGAAATAATTATATATATTTGTACACGATCATTGCAATAATGATGCTTGCAGCAATTATTGAGCCTTATAAGTAATTACGATCATAATATAAAAATGGATAGATTAATATTTATGATCAATCAAATGTAAGATTGAAGGAAGGCGACTAAGGAATTAAGAATCATGGGAAGACACAACAGTTAAGGTGATGTATTCACTTAGCAATAATATTTAGCATATTTTGAATATAAGAACTAGATATGGTTAATTTGATTATTGATATAATAACATCCTTTAATCTTATCATAATGAGAATTATCATAGGAAATGATGAACTTAAAGAACCATTGGTAAATGAAAATATATTTGATTATAGGCATGAAATAAATCTTGGATGAATGCAAATATATCTGATTGTTTAAAGATTGTCTACTATGTGCTTGTAAACCTATTAGGATCGACGAAACATGGGTAAAGTTGGATTGCCTAAAAACCCCACTTTCAGCCCCTTAGGCCCTAGACAAGGGATTGGGCTTTGCAGCCCCTTAGGCTCTTAACAAGGGATTGGGCTTTGCAGCCCCTTAGGCCCTTGACTAGGGATTGGGTTATAGAAAGATGGGGGTCCCACCTAGGTCTCTGCCCCTTAGGCCCAAGATACGGGATTGGGCAAGAGAAGGTGGTAGGCCTTAGGCCACTTGGACTCTATGGTTCCTCTCCCCTAATAGGACGAGTGTCTTCTGAGGTGTTACCATGAGTGGAGTATGCAGGTACTAAGCCCCTAGGCAAGAAGGATTGTGATGGACAACCTCTTGAGTTTACATGAGGGCTTCAGGGCGGATCCACCTATGGCACTCCTCTTATGTCCTCATTAATTGATTTATGTTTATGAATATATTGTGGATATCTAGATATTATTGCTAACAAATATGTGTATGTGGAAATGGTTTTAAATTGGTGAATGCAGATTTCAATCTAGGATTATTTCATTAGAGAAACACATTCCTTTTGGAAAGAAGAAACCCTAGACCTAATCAACAATCGAATTCTAGGGCAAACAAGCAAATACAAGAGCAAGGCTAGGTAAGGGACATTACAGATTTTCACACACAATCAACATTTCGCCAATTGAATTAGTGTTATCATCAAAAACTGAAATCCAAGCTTGAAAGAACTCAACGCCAAGAATGCACACTCAATCCCAAGGAAGGATAGGTGTTGTCATATGGCAGAGAAACTAAAGAACAGTACTTAAAATGAAACAAACTCAACGTCAAGAATGTGCACTCAAGATCCCACTGAGGGTGAGGTGCTAACATATGACGAAGTTATTAATTGAAAACTGAAATAAATAGGCGGATAACCAGCCATGTAGATACAACTATCTAATTCATCCGCTGCAGCGGGCATCCACTTGAGAGTGGGGATTCACCACTTGAGAGTGGGTACAAAGAGATATCAAATGTTCATTTTTTCCACACTGGTGGTAAACCATCCAGGGGTAATTAATATGAAATTCAACAAGTAATTGCAGAAACTAAAATGGTTGGATTAGTACTACTAAATCGCAACCTTACAATCAATAACTCTGCAGATTACTAATTACAATGATAGAGAATGAAGCTAAGTCTAGAGGAGAATGATTTATATCAATGATTTAACACTCTAAAACTGAAGTAATAGGCCAAAACAGAAAACTACTACAATCTAATGTAAAAATATGAGTTCTGGAAATTCTGACCAGCTAATAGAGAACAACATGAAATACTCATAACTTGGTCAAATTACCTCCAAATGACATGAAATTAGTTGCAATGATCTCCTGGAAGATAGACACCCACTCCAAGATGAAGAAACAGCAACAAAGATTGAGTATTATTTTCTTAGTACAATTCCCAATGTTCCAGAATGGTACGGCCTTGAGCAAGGGCGATTTTGACAAGTAAAAATCAAAAACTCAAAATTAAAATCTGAAACTCTCCAAAGATGGTCGCCTTGGGTGTAGGAATGGATTGGAAAAGTACCCACAAGAAAATTAAATTCACCCAAAAAGATGTATGCAAAAACCACTTTCAGTTGTGCCTGTATCAACAACTTCAAAACTAGAAATTTCATCAAAAACTTCAACTGTTGAGCTCAATATGCTAGTCTGGATGAAAAGCAGCAATAAAAAACCAACTAGGTGTTTTATTTCAAACACGAAATTGGATTGAAACTAGGAGGTAAGCATCCCTCGAAGTAAAAACCAAGTTGTCATTTCGACAGCATAACATTAGCATAAGTTCATGGATACCAAGGCTGGAGCAAAAACCTTCACTATATAGAAGCTCACAAAACTCTTCAAATTCCTGAGAAAGCACACCAAAAGACACAAGAGTCTTTTCAAATTTCCATAAACAATTAATTTCTCAAGATGGCGTCCCTTTTTGCATAATATGAACTTCACTTTATTTAAAATTATCTCCTTAAAAGTGGCATCCACTTTTCCCAAGGCATTAGACAATAATTAAAATATATTAAACACCTCGTGAAGTCGTCCCCCTTCCAAGTCCATCTTTTAAACACAACTTAAAGTTGTTCTCCTAGGCCAAGGGATCAACTACAAATTATAACATTAATGCCTTTATTCACCAAAATTAAACCATTAGAAGCCAGACTTGAATTGCATTAAATGCTCCAACTGAAAATGAAGACCTTGAAGATTGATAACTGCATACTGCAAAAAAATAGAATTTACTATAAATAGTAAACTCCCTGAAATGCCATAGAACCTCAGAACAAGGAAACCCTAATTTTACCTCAAACGAGCCTACAGGCTTCCAAAATAGGCTGATGAGTGTCAAAACAGATCACTGATAAGAAGGGGACATTACAGGAAACTCCTCATATGTGTGAATGAGATTATGGCCAAGAGTGACCAACACATGATACTACCATTCATGGGTCCATCCAAATGTAAGGTGGTGAACTTGATTGCATCTTCTTCAGGCATCGGTCTAAGTGAAAGGTAGTTGTCAAGCTTTTACACCCACGACCTTGCCGAACACTTATCACTCCCATCAAAATTGTTAGTTTTATGATCAAATTTAATGCACAGAAAATTAATTCTAAATCAAACACAATAACACAGCAGATACCCTGGGAAAACCCTCCTCTTGAGGGAGAAAAACCCAGCAACAAATATAACTCTTATATATAGGAGCAATGGCAACAAGTATCTTTACAATGAGGCCACACACAAGGCCAATAAACAGCACCAGCAATGGTTGTAGCACACACTAATAGTTTGCCCTTCAATCTGCACTTGCTTGCAACTCAAATCTGCTCTTGATAACCTTACAACCTTGCAGCTGATGGATTCGCAATCTGCTCTTGGTAATTTGCACTTGAGAGAAGAGAAAAGACTTTGAACTTGCTTGATTATCAAATGAGAACAAATGATCTTGTATTTATACATTGCTTGGGAAAGGTCGCACCTCTTCAAGAACAAGGTCGGCCACAAGGAGAATAAATTACAAACTAAATAATTTAATTATCAAGTCGGCCAAGACATGATAAACAATTAAATGAAGTGAAGCGCCTCTTCGCATGACAACATATAAATTAAATAGTTGCAAACTATCATTTAATTTGATAGGCTGGAAGGAATCGTACGAAGCTGCTTTTATCATCAACACTCCCTCTCAGCTAGGGAGAGTACTTCCAGCTGCACATAACATATCACCTCAACGTGATGTCTACCACATTGGCTACAACCAAATGTGAAAGAAGAATATCACCTCATCGTGATATTAGATATCGCCTCAACACGATATCAACCATAATGGCTACAACCATGCTATGGTGTGTACAAGTGTTCATCACTTGCGTGATGTTGTCACCTCAACATGAATTTCACCATGGCTCTCCCAGAGGGTGAAACACAAGTACAAGATGTGTCATGGAGTCACACACATGACATCCACCATGACTCTCTCAGAGGGTGGAAACAAGGGCTTTCACCTCAAATCTCAAAGAGATGCATTAATAAGGGCTTGCACCTCAAATCTCTCTCAAAGAGAAATGCATTAACAAGGGCTTGCACCTCAAATCTCTCTCAAAGAGAAATGCATTAACAAGGGATTTCACCTCGAACTTCTCTCACAGAGAACTCATTAACAAGCTCACTGATGCTGAGACTTTTTCTCAGTTAAGGCTGGATTCTCCACCATACCAACCTTATCTCGAAAGTACACAAACTTGATTCTGGAGAGGGGCTTGGTGAGAATGTCTGCCATCTGCTCATCAATGTTGATATACCTCAACTATATAGCCTTCCGTAGTACCATATCTCTAATATAGTGGTATTTGATCTCAACATGCTTGGTTTTGTCATGGAACACAAGATTGACAGATAGTTTCACGCAACTTTGATTATTGCAATGAATGATAGTAGGCTCCATTGATTGCCCAAATAATCCTGCAAGGAGCTTATGAAGCCACACTGCTTCCCGAGCTGCCATACAAGCTACAACATACTCTGCCTCGGCTGTACTCAATGCTACAGATGACTGCTTCCTGCTGCACCAAGATATCATAGCAAATCCAACCTGAAGAATTTCCAACTGTTCCACGCAAATATCTTAGGATATGCTTTGCTGCAACGAGATTACCATCTTCTTTAGGCTTAGTAGGCTCCCTCTGAATTTTCAAGCACTTGCATCAACCTTCTGACCTCTTTGTCCAAGATTGCCTGCAACACTTTGACTTAGATAAATGTTTTCCACCGCACACCTCTGGTACTGTAGAGAGTTCAAGATAGTCCTCCTCGACCTCATCCCAGATCTCACCATTTTGAATAGGTTTGTGGAGCTACCAATGAAAAATATAGATGACAGTCTTGAGCAATTCTAATCTCAACAATTGAAGGGATCTTCTAAGGATTTAGCACCTAGCTTTGCAATACAATAATCTTCACTTCTTCTCAGTGAGTTACAAAACTCCCTCTTGACCCCTACTTCAGAGATTGCAAGGAAGACTTCTGGAAGTGAACTCCCTCTAGCCACCAACTCAGTCCCATGGCTGCAAGAAGTGACTTCATTCTTGATCATTTCTTTGGTCGGCATGACTTCCTCATGAGATGCCTCAAGATTTTCATCACTAAGCAATCTCTCAACACCTTCTGCTCTTAGATCTATCATGGAAGCATTTTAGAGAGAGATTACTAACTTTTTATAACTATCCAAAGAAATATCAAGGCTAGAATCATGCAAAGTTTACTATCTCAGGTTATAGCATGAATACATAAGAATTTATGAACAATATTGAAACATGAATAAGTAAATCAACCTATAAAAGAAATATATCAAAGAATCATAATGAAGGAATAAAGAAACTTATCTTTATTGAATTTGATATAACTCTTTCTTCTAACTTTTACTCCTCTCGAGAGTGCTAAACTCAGCACAACAAAAGACAATCTGAACAACTGCAAATTTCTTGAATGCATTATATAGTTAGCAAGTAGAACCAACTCTCTCCAAGAGTCAAGGCTCTAACACAGTTCATGCATTAAAGAATGATATCGATGTGATCAACCTATCACAACGAAAATGCAATTCTCTTTTTCATCTCAAAGTCACACTCAAAGATCTACATAATTAGCATGAAACAACTCGCAATGAATAATTTGAAATCTTCAAAGGATCTTTATTCTAGAGAGCACAATTCAAGAGAAATTATAATCTCTCTATACTAATCACACAAGATCCAAATAAATGAAATAACTCAGCAAACAAAAAATACTTATCTCTTGATGGATGCAAATACTGGACACAATAAGACACACTGCTCATGCGCACAAATCAGCACACAACCTTCATGGCTTGAACACAGGCCCATGACTTAGAATAGAAATTCCCTAGAATCCTTCTGAGGGGAGATCTCATCCACATCTGCAAATGAAGCATGTTGATTAGGCCTGGTTGGGCAATCCTTTGCATAGTGACCAAAATTGTCACAACGAAAACATTGGACTTTAGAGAGGTCCCACTTCTTCTTGAATGCGGGAGCACCATCAGCTCCTTTATCTCTATTCCTCTTGAAATATCCTTTCTTTCCATCTTTCCCTTTCTTCTTCGAGGATTGAGCGGAAATAACATAAATGTCTTCATCTGTAGGGCTTCGACCAATACCTCTTGCAGCCAACCTAGACTCTTCTTGAATGCAATCCGCCCTCAAACAATCAAACTTGGGAAGTTTAGATCTTGCTCTGATTCCTTGAATGAAAGACTCCCAAGATGAAGGAAGACCATTGAGGGCAAGCATGGTCAGATCCCTATCATCAACAAAATGACCAATGGTAGAGAGCTGATCTCTCAATTCAGAAATCTTCATGAAGTAAGCAATGATGGATTCTCCTTCCGCCATCTTCACATGATGGAGTTGTTGCTTCAGCGCAAGATCCCGACTAATGTTGTTGATTTCGTACATCTCCTCCAATGTCTTGAACATCTCCCTTGCAATTTTCAACTTAGAAACAATAGGGACGATGTGGTCTTTGACAGAATCAACCAACAACTTCTTCGCCTTGATGTCTTTCTTCCTCCATTGCAACTTCTTTTCTTCTTCTTCTGGTTCGGGAACTTTGGTCTCCACAAACTCAGCCAAATCATTCTCTTCCAATGTGAGCATGATTCTAAACCTCCATGAAGTATATTTGGAAGCTCCCTCGAGTCTATCCTCGATCTTCAATCCGTTCACCATCTTGATTGAGGTAGAGATAGACAAAGAATTATGACGAAGAGAATAGAGTATCGCTGTAGTATCAAATCTGATCACAATCTTCTTCAAACCCGCTCTGATACCATGTTAGTTTTATGATCAGATTTAATGCACAGAAAATTAATTCTAAATCAAACACAATAACACAGCAAATACCCTGGGAAAACCCTCCTCTTGAGGGAGAAAAACCCAACAACAAATATAACTCTTATATATACGAGCAATGGCAACAAGTATCTTTACAATGAGGCCACACACAAGGCCAATAAACAGCACCAGCAATGGTTGTAGCACACACTAATAGTCTGCCCTTCAATCTGCACTTGCTTGCAACTCAAATCTGCTCTTGATAACCTTACAACCTTGCAGCTGATGGATTCACAATCTGCTCTTGGTAATTCGCACTTGAGAGAAGAGAAAAGACTTCGAACTTGCTTGATTATCAAATGAGAACAAATGATCTTGTATTTATACATTGCTTGGGAAAGGTAGCACCTCTTCAAGAACAAGGTTGGCCACAAGGAGAATAAATTACAAATTAAAGAATTTAATTATCAAGTCGGCCAAGACATGATAAACAATTAAATGAAGTGAAGCGCCTCTTCACATGACAACATATAAATTAAATAGTTGCAAACTATCATTTAATTTGATAGGCTGGAAGGAATTGTACGAAGCTGCTTTTATCATCAACAAAAATGAGCCAAGGTAACTTTACCAAGGGCTTGATGATAATCCGTTCTAGGAGCTATAGAAGCACAATAATCATTCTTGTGCCTCCTCTTCTCTTCTTTTGATTCATATGTTGATCGAGTGACATGGCATCATGAATCTCAGCTGGAAGCGAAGCATACTCCATGTAGCTATTTTTCACTTCATCCGCCAAAGACATCTCAGCTTCAACTGGTGGTTCTTCCCTTGGAATAAAGTTTGGAATGAGAGGTCTAGAGGCTGATCCTCTAGTGGTTGCAACATGTTGGCCAATTGTTCTATCTCTGCCATTTGTCTCTGAAGCACTGTTCTCTCCAACATGATTTTTTTGAGATTGGGACTGATTTCTAGTCACATGCTGATCCATCTTTGCCAGAAAACATGACATCATGTCCAACATGGTGTCAAACTTCTTTTCGGCTCTAGCTTCTCTTTCTTCCATTGAAAGTCTACCTCTTTCTACCATGGTCTCAACTGCTTTACCACTGTCTCTCAATACCTCTGAAAAAGTCTCTGTGTTTGGAACTGGTGGATTTTGATACTGAACTCTGGCCTGACCTCTAGTGTGGTATCTGACTTCTCTATCACTCATCTAAAAACTGAGCTTTGTTTTTCATTGGATGGCAAGAACTTGGGCTTTGATACCACTAAAATATATCCCTTAGCTTTTTTTTGAAATTTTCACATGCAAATTGCACCCGTTAAGGTTAGCCTAATAATCAAAACCAACTGAATGGGAATCCTTCACTTTTTGATCACCAAGATCTTGATGTGGGTGAGGTGAGAACATATGGTGCAAGGAGATTGTTAGCAATATACTAGAAATGAAAAATACAATGCTATAGGAAACTAGACGACATTCTGAAAGTAAAGTGCTGAAAGTAAAGTAGGCGAATAACCAACCATGAAAGTTCAACCATTTATTCAGCGGGAGCAAGAGCTACAACTAAACAGTGAAAGTAAACACTCGGCCACTTATTCAACGGGAGTGGAGAATTACAAAATATAAAATGCTAAAAGGAAGATAGTTGATCAGTACTACTGAACCAGCATTACAATATGCTTTCTTTTACAATGATTTTTATGATAAAATGTTACTCTAATCAAACCAAAAGAGTTGCAATATTCCTTGTGACAATTATGAATGAAAACGCTAAGGAAATATGGCAAATTATTACAATAACCAGGTCTGATATACAAAACTAGCAAACTGAAAATATTAACCAGCAAGTAAGAACACACTAAAATTATGATATCTCTATCAAAACAGCTCCAATCTTCACTCAACTGAGAGACAATGAACATTAGAAACAAAACGCCCAATAAGCAGAGATAGGCAACTAGAACCAACAACTATGTGAATTCACAACTCCAATTTCAATGCCATAGAGAAGGGGGGCCCATGGAGAAGCGCGACCTCTCAAGGAAAATAAAAACTTCACCATAAAATCTAAAATTTAAGGAGAAGCAACGCCTAGAGCATAGAAATGATTAGAGCAAATACCCATAATGAAATAAAAATCATACAAGGAGCTTTGAATGAAAATATGTTTCAGCTATGCTTGAACCTGCAACAACAAAACTGTCAATATCATCAAAACCCTTCAACAATGAAGCTCAATCTGAAATCTCTGGATGAGAAATAGTCTCAATTCAGCCAGGCGTTATCTTTCAAACATGAAACCGAATACTTGCTAGGAGGTATGCGTTCCTCGAAGCCAAAGGTCTGAAATCATTTCAGCAGCACTTCGTCGTCAATAGCAATCGATCCCAAATTAATGAGCAAAGGCCTGTATAAATAGCACTCTGGAGAGACCTTTCAACTTCCACCTTTTCCCTCCAGAAGGGACACGCAAGCTCTCCTTTGACATATTTAAATTTTAAAATAGACTTATTTCTCCTTCATCCTAGGCATACAAGGCAAATGGGGCCATAATAAACATTATAAAATATTAAAATACTCCTCATGAGGCATCCCACTCAAAAGCCCACTTTTTTAAAAACAACTTAAGTCATTACTCTAGGCCAAGGGGCCAAAATAACATTAAAATATTTAAATGACTTAAATAAATCATTTTACCAAAAGGAGCCTCAAAATGCTGAAAGCCAAATATATGCAATCTGCCTTGCCTGAAATAGAAAGCACTCTAGACTGCTGAACTGCTACCAACCGAGACATTACTAGAAATAGAACTTAGTAAAAACAACATACTACTAAAAATAGTAAGTTGTTCCAAACTCATTTTAACCACAATCCAAGTAGTCATCGTAACTTACTAAAACTAGTAAGTCCCATAAAAGTTGTGTATTTCAAATGCATGTCATACCATTGTGAAGCTTTTTGAAAACCCAGAAAGAAGCCAGAATCCAAATCACAAAACTCCAACATACAAGCCCCTGAAAACTCCAAAAACCTCCAAACACTTGAAAACCCTAATTTTACCTTTGACGAGCCTACAGGCATCCGAAATAGGCTGATGGTTCACAGCACTGCTTACTGCTGAGAAGGGGACATTACATTAAACTTGTAAATCAAACCTTATTTTGGAATTTTATCCTCTTGTGATAACACTTGTTGCCCTAATGAAATAATTGGAGGAAGCTTTGAGCAAGGGATAACTGCATTTCTACATGAGCACAACGAATTACCATCCACTTGTACTACATAGGAAGATTTATTTCTTGAACTAAATGCTAGATCTTTACAAAAACTTGAATATGGAACCCCATTATTTGCATGACCCACATTGGAAGGCTTATAATTTTTTGAGAAAGGTTTGTTGGGTGTAATAGGGGCATTCAAACCAATGCATGATGAATCCAAATCCATGGCACCAATAACATAAAAATCCCCATCTCTAGATGCATGTAACAATTGGAAAGTCAAGGCACCTACAAAACCTATAGAATTAGGGTTTGTGGGGTGCACGGGTAGTGCCATTAGTGTTGATCCCTAAATTAATAGGGAGGGAAGAAACTATATTAATGTTAATGAATGATCACCCATTCATAGGGTTTCTAGAGTTAATTCTAATCTAAATCCATAGAAAGGAATTAGTTGGTCTCCACCCTCATTGGGATGGATGAAGATGAATTTTGATGGGGAAACTAGAGAAAACCTATGTAAATTAGTTGTGAGTTGTTTATTTTGAGATGCCTTAGGAAATATTATTTGTGGAGGCTTCAATAATGAAGCAAAGGAAAATGCATTCCTCCTTGGCCTTCAGGTGTAAATATTTTTTGGAGTTGGTAATGTTTAGATAGAAACAGATTCAACAATGATTATCATGGCATCCATAAATGAGGCTCACCAAATTGGAAGACAAAAAATATACTACAAAAAAGCATGGCCTTTGATGGAATTCTTTTGGCAGCATTCATTATGCAACACATCTTCTAGGAAATTAAAAGAGTCTAATTTTTTTTGCAAATTATGGTATTGACAAGAAGGAAGGATGTCTTATTCATAATAAGTCTAGGACATTTGAGTCATTTGATTCCATGTTATATTTATGATCATAGAAAATATTCGTAAAAGTGTGTTAGCTATCACAAAATAATAGAAAGATTGAACTTCCATGTGGTTTAATTGGAACGGTATTTCACATTTATGATGATCCTTGATGGTGGTCACTTTAGGCATGCAAAATATTTGTAAAAGAGAGTTAAAATGGCTCTACAAGTACCATGAGTAGAACATTGACATCATTTGAGAATGAGGCAAGGTATATAGCAACCACCTACCACCTACATTTTTCATTCTTTCCCTCTTAGCTTTGGTGAAATCAATGGTCCATTAATAGGGAGATAGATACCTTTATATGGCTTATCTCAAAAAGTAGGCAAGTCACATTCTTGGGGGGAATAACATATGTTTGTGCGAAAAAGATATTTAGGACAAAGCCCATAATTATGTTGCATGTGATCAAGGTGATTCTACGAGAAAAATTTCTAATGACATACCATAGGTACAAGGTTAACATGAACATGGCTTCCATGCATGTTGGGGTGCTTCTAGATGTGGAAAAATCAAAGGAGGTGGTTAGGAAAATTGCCATGGTTTTGATCTAGCCACATCAGTGTCAAGGACTAGAGATGGTTTTGGGGGAGGTAGTCTTGGGTCTAGGTTCCCCCTCAAAGAGTGGCATCTGGGAGATTAATGACAAAGTCTACGCCATTTATTATCTCTATTGAAGGTTAGTGAAAGATGATGAATATGGAGCTGACATTGCTTGGGGTGGTGAACTAACATAGATGCAAAGCTATCAAATGTTATCACCTTTGGCCTACATGGGTAATAATTTAGTATATATGTGGTTGTTCCATAGTTTTAGAGGATTGTTTGTTCCTCTAGATGTAGTTCAGATATATATAATACTACTTTTGTAATTGCCCTCTTGATTAGGAGCAACATGCATGTTTTTCTATAGTTTATAATATCAAGGGCACGGTCCCCATGACCACTATTCACAAACCAAAAAAAGTCTAAATGATTTGAATTAAAGCGGTAATTTAGGGTACAATACACGAGTTGAATAACTTAATGCATTATAGGCAGCAATTGAAAAAAATAAAATAAACAAGATCAACAATTACTGAAAAAAATATCTTTCTATTTCAACTGAGAGCTTATACAAAATGGGAAAATTGTAGCTGAGAAGTTTTTCATATACTCTAATTACATGCTTTGAATCTAGCTATTATATAGCTTAACAATAGAAGAAACAAAAAACTTACTAAAAATAGTAAATTAGTGTTTTGGGTGAGAATTGAAGAGTCACCATGCTTGGTAGTGACCTATGTCGTTGGAAATTGGAATGGATTTTCAGATAGACATTAGAAATTGAAAAAGTTTGTTGAAGTTATTTATCTTTGGTGTACCCCTACTTGTCAAGGTCATAACTCCTAGCTTATTACTTGAAATTTGAAGTTTCTATATGCTTTGGAAAGATTAGGCCATGAGCTAATCAATCTAGGTTGGACCATTGTTTCACCAAATTTCACTTTGAAAAGTTTAAAAAATGCAAAATCTAAAAATGTTGAAAAATACCCCAAAGAAAAAGATTTTAAAAAATCTTTACAATCTTTTCCAAAACCACCACTTATATATTTGAAATGTTTTTGGATGATCTTCCCATCCTTGAGAACTAACATGTCTCATTGCATCTAGTGTCTACATTGGATGAGGAAATTTTTAATGAATATGGTTCTTGGTGAACTACTTTCCTTGATGAGGAAGTTTCCTTGCCTTCACAATCATATAGTGTGATGTGCACATTTCTCATCTCTAAACAATGTATTAATGAATTGATTTGTAAGAATTAGAATGGTAGTATCAAGCTTCAGTTCTGTTGATGTGTTTTTCGTGACCGCACCAACACATAATAAAGTTTCCAATAGATACTCTATTCTCTCTTGATCAAAGTATTCCGCATGCTAAGATTGCAAGAAAGTTCACCTGTTCAACTCCAAGGTACCTTTATGCAATGGATAGTCTCAGTTGGCTTGATGTGATTTGCTGGTATTTCAAGGGGACTTACAAAATTGTTCAACAACGGAGAAAGGAATTTGAATGCTCGAAAGGTTTGTCTGTAAAGCTCTTGTTTCCTAAATTAACCAAAAAGTATTGAATTGAAATGGTTGAAGGGATAGAAGATGCTATGGACTAATCTACGCGTGGGACATGGAGATCAATTTTCACAAGCCTCAACCAGATTCCATTTTGCCTCACTTCGGATAGCCTCCACAGAACTGGTGCAATCTTCAAGGGGAGTAACTAAAGATATTCAGATTACAATTCAACAATGAAGACACTGTCACAACAACGCATACCAACATGAAGATCGTAATCGAAGTTAAGTCCACAAGTTTCTAGTTGACCACGCAAGGCGAACTCACCATCAACGAGCCCACTAGTGGTATGGATAGACGAAGTTTTCTCAAATTGAAGACCACATTCCACAATTACTAACTACTTGCATGAAATGAAATTTATTCTACTTTACTTTAAAATCCTATTTGAAGTAGGACGAAGAAACCTCACTAGCTACTCACAACAAAAGACAAGATCATCATCAACGAAAACTCTTTTTATTGAGAGAGTGTTCACAACAATTTCTTACAAAGTTTTCAAAGGAAAAACTTTCCTTCTTCAAACTATAATATCAATCTATACTAAGCTATCTCTAAGTTGTCCCTCTATCTTCCTATCTCTACTCTAATCTCTATTGTCTCATGAATTACAAATGAGGGGGGATGCCCCTTTTATAGATGGCCCAGTCCAATGGACGACTCAGATTACAATCAAATAGAGGGCTTAGATCGAGCCACATCAGTCCTAACCCTAAAAACTGCCACCAAGAAGAGTGGAGTGATAAATGAGCAATTAATGTCCACCATCTTCTAGAAGATTCCTGTTTGTAAACTTGTTCACACTGTTCTTCCTGACTGCAAATTGGATGAGTCTGATCATTGTGGCTTCAAATTCTTGAAAGGGTATGGCAGGCACGTTCTTGATCTGACTCCAAGGCTGTAACTTTTTCACTTGTTTGATGGTGATTTTCCTCCTTCCTGCCACTGCATCTTGAGCTGTACGAAGCACACTGGAGAACATCTTTTGGGTCATCGAAGGACTTTACACTTAAGGAGAATTTATCTGCTTCGCTCTTTAGCCCATTCCATTGTCACTCTTTAACATTGAAGCCTTTTGCTCACTCCTCATCCTTAGCCTTGAGGGTGTTTTAGTGCTTGAAGATGACTCTTTAACGCCTAGGTCTTTATCATTTCTTCATCCTCATCCTGAAGGATTCTCCAATCTTGGACTCGACTTGTTCTCCTTTGCCACTCGCCTTCCTGAGCCAAGTGCATACTGGGTCAACACTTAGCCATTTCTTCGAAGTACTCACTCCACCTCCCCAAGTCATCATGCCTTGGCCTTGGTGTTCACCCTGCAAAGAAAATAAGAGAAGAGCATCAGAACACTTCATAATATAAATTCACCTCACTTACCTGATTTTCATGCCTTGACTTCCAAGGTTTGAGTGATCTTTGGATCTGATAGGGTTCACCGCTTTTCTCTAGAAAACTTTTCCTTCTTCATAGCCTTTCAACACCTGTGCATTTAGGGACCTATGTCTAGAGTTTGTGCCTTAGAAATTTATCCACCTTGAGGGCACATTTGGAAACTTGATGCTTGAATTTCAGTTCATCTACAAATTTTTCGTGCCTAAGACAAATTTCATTTCCTGCTTGTGAGCGTGTTTCACCTCATCAACATTTTTCAACATAATTTATCCTTCTGGTGATAACAGGCTTAGGCATTTTCATATTTTATTCCTCTGCCTTAGAAATTTTTTATTTCCTCTGGAAAATTTCATCAAGCAAGCGCCCGAGTAAAATCTCCATCTTAAAGTCTCAGGCAAGGCATGAAAAGTTTTAAAATCATCTCCTCGTTGAATATGTCCAGTACCCAGAAGAAAATTCCCTTCAGAAAGCATCAAATCCATGGGTCTACAAACGAAGGGGTACATTTAATTTTTGAATTTTAACCTTAAAAAAAAAAATTGCCACCAAATTTATTTTCATTCTTCATCTCTGGGCGTATTTTCCTTGCTCTGCCTTGACAATCTTCTTCAATCTCATGAAGCTGGAGTATTCTGACTCCTAAACTGCCAATTCATCCATGCCTTAGTGAATTTTAGCAACTCCTCTCAAGCTTAGGCGTATTCCCCTAGGTAAGGTGAAATAAATTTCAACACTTAGAAAAATTTTAAATCTTATCACAAGCATGGGCGCATTTGAGGGGTCAAGGAGGATTTTCAATACTTAGCACATTTTTCTCAAAGCTAACATCTTCAATACTTTGGGCGCATTCTACATGTCAAGCAGGAATTAACACTTAGAAAATTTTACTCCACCTCACTTAGACTTGGGCACATTTAGCATGTGGTGAAGGATTTAACTTCCAATGCCTTAGAATATTTCCCAACTTCACCTCTAACATGAGCGCATTTAGCATGTGGTGAAGGATTTAACTTCCAATGCCTTAGAATATTTCCCAACTTCACCTCTAACATGAGCGCATTTAGCATGTGGTGAAGAATTTTGACTTCAACGCCTTGGTAACTTTTTTCCATCTTCACCTTCATCTTGGGCGCATTTAGCATGTGGTAAAGGAACTTTGACTTCAACACCTTTGGACTTGCCTTGACCCCACTTCTAACATGGGCGCATTTTGATACCCCTGCAAGAAGTTTCTAACACTTAGTTTTTTTCTTCTTGATGTCTCTTGGTAGTTGGGCGCATTTTGGGGTATGAGGAGGATTTAACTCCAGACTTAGAAACTTTTTCATCCTATTTCTCCTTGAGGGCGCATTTTGAGGGTCTAGGAGGATTTAACTTTTGCCTTAGCTTATTTTCTATCACCACCTTCAAGACAGGGCGCATTTTGGGGGTCAAGCAGGAATTTCAACACTTGAAAACTTTTATCCTCCTGCCAGCTCCTTCTTGGGCGCATTTTACAGGGTGAGCAGGAATTTCTTCAAACTTAGACATTTCTCAGCTTGCTCGCCCCTATTTACTAAATTTAGTAAGTTCTCTGATCGTCATACCTCTGAAGCCTGGATTGATCTGGAATTTTAACCATAGGATCCTCGTGACCTAGTTGACCTGTTCGTACTGCCATCTCGTGCTGACTTGCTATTTATAGCATGTTTCTGAAGGCGTTTTACTATTTATAGTAACTGCTCAGTTTTATGACTTCCCCAACTCCGTTTGACTTGAAATTTGAATGGTGTGACTCTCATGGGATGACTTGCCCGTCCACACTGGCGCCTACTGCTGACTTACTATTTATAGCCTATTTCAGAAGTGGCTTACTATAAATAGTAAGTGCTATGATCGCCCTCAAATTTTACCAGTGGATAGCTTGAAAGATATTGATCGTAGTGGGATACATCAGTTTTTGAAAATTCGGGCATTTGACCCCTCATTTTGAGTCCTGAAGCTGGAAACCCTAATCTAACTTGCATGTTACTCAAACGATCTCTGTTTAACTCCATTTCAGTTGCACTTCGCTCTATTCGTGATTTTGAAGTGCTGGGGGGGGCTGTCATAGTGGATCTGCTAAAAATAGTAAGTTCCCGAAAAAGTGACCAACTTTGTTTGCATGTCACATCACTGCGTAGCTCTTGAAAAACCCATAAAGAATAACTTGACATGTGCTGAAAAGTCCTACATGCAAACCCTAAAAATAGCCTCTGAAGACGACTCCTGAAAAAGTCCTAATCCTAGTTTGCATGTTATACCACTGCGAAGCTTTCAAAAAACCCACAAAGAATGTCCAGACATGCATAGAAAATTCCAATATGCAAACCCTAAAAATAGCCTTCGAAGGCTGAGTGCTGAAAGTCATCATTTCACTTTGCATGTTATATCATCGCATAAGTCTCAGAAAACCCAGAAATATTCTTTAGACATGCACTGAAAAACTTTGCATGTAAACCCTAAAATCAGCTCTTGAAGGTGAACTTGCTAAAAATAGAAAGTTGTCAGATCTAGCTCAAAACTTGCAGACAAATAGATTGACGTGCTTTGGATGCAGTGTAGCAGTTAGAACTTCAAAAGGTGCTGAAAAAACGTCCCAAATTAGGCACTTACTAAAAATAGTAAGTTGTCAGAATCCAATGAAATTTTGCTGGGGACCTGCTGGAAGCTCACTGACCGTAATGTCAAACTCAAATTTCAACCTATTCACTCCATTTGACTTCAAACTGACTGGAAGATTCAAAACCCTAATTTCATAGACTTAACCAAAATTTCAAGTTTAAGCTCAAAGACGGGCACATCCCCAGAAAGACAAACAGAACAAGAGAGAGACAACAGGAAAACTAACCAAAATCAAGCCAAAAGACCCGAACAAAGCAAAAATTAGGGGGGTCCCCATTTGCAATGGGGCGATGTGTGAAAAGGTCACAACAAGTTCTATGCTCTACAATTGTTCAACAAATTTTGATCTGTCCAATAGTGGCAAAAAGAATAATCAGAGTAATTGTGCATTGAACACTAGATGTAACCTGACATAGGATGGAAAGTTGAGTTCGAACATATTATCACCCTTGTTTGGTAATAGTGTGTATAATATAGATCATCTTGAAAAGGATCAAGTTTCCTATTTGTGCCTTGAAGCATTTCTTTATGAAAGTACAACCATTCTTTGTCTCCAACTTATAATGGATGAGTGACATGATTCTGATTATACCGTTGCTTATACTTTTTAGTGGTTTTCTGCAAAATCTTGTGAACTTGTTGCTAAATGTTTCAACAAATCTAGTAAGTTTATTTGATTTCTTTTTTGCATATGGTGATACATCATCCAACATTACATCCTACATCAGTGGGCACAAATGGTTGGAACCCAAAGTAGACTTGGAATGTATTGTGTCTCATGGAGCTTGAAGAACTCATTGTAGCTGTATTAGGCATAGGGCAAGCTTTCATCACATATATGGGGGTGCTTTGAGTGATACATTTAGATAATGTGCAAAGTCATTCAGTTGACAACTTATGCCTGCCCATCTATTTGTGGATCTAAGGTTTTGGATTTCTTCAATTTTATGTTCATCATGGACCACAACAAACATTGAAAATTTCTTAAAATTCTATCATTCCCATCTAAACAATGGTTTCTAGTATATTGAAAATGGACCTATACATTTTCTAAGAACCCTTAGCAGTGTCTTCTCTAGAAGCCACTTTCTTATGTGGCCTTAGAATAGCCATCTTTAAGAACCTCTTCATCAAACATATATACGTCATTATTGTGTTTGTTCATAGGAAGACTCAAAACAAAATCCATGGAAATAGATTGCCATGGTTTGTCAAAAACTTGAAAGGGTGTGTATAGGCCCTATTTTCAATGGGTTGGCTTTATACTATCATAGGCTGTGTGTAATGACCATCTCTATTTTTTTTTAATATTTTTTGCCAATAGAGAATCACAACATGAACATGCAAGAATGTGGTACTTTGCTGTCATAAAGTTCTGATATACATTTTCAATGTTCTTATAACTGATGTTACAAAGGTTTGGGGAATAACCATTCAAAATAAGGCATCAGTACGTGATAATAGGCATATGTATGAAACCTCTATAAGAAGTACCTCATAAAGAGTGATGGGATGACTGTTGCAGGTCTGATTATGAACAGAATTAGTGCTGCTACAGGTAGAGAAGCAAGGGTATTCCACACAGCAGTCTACCTAACACATAGCCCGCACTCTCCAAGGGATTAAGCTGGAGAAAACCTCAAAATATCACCTTTTATACCTTGCTAACTCACTGCAATGTTAGTGAACCAGTCTGATATATTAAACTTAGTACAGGACAGGTCTGTTATGACAGGAACAGCTGGTACAGTGATCAATTGCATCTAAATCCACACTAAACTCCTGCAAACAGATACTAGACTAACCAGCACCACCAAACAGCAAAGGAAGTCCAATGATAAGTGTTGTACCCAAACCAATTTTTTTCCTTCATCAAGGCATTTTGCTTAAAATAGTCTAAACCTTGCTAAAATGATGATAAATACAGTTTTTGGGCAATATCAAGCATGGAGTTTTGTTAGTCAAAGGCAGTATTCATTGATTAGAACCTGAATCAGAGACTCAAAATGAAGCATTTCACGGTGGAGGAGCATTTCGCGACGACAGTTATACCTTTGTATGGTCATTTCAATGGCTAAGATGAGGATTCCAGTGGTTAATTTATGAAGATTTCTCAAGAAAAAGCATAATTGCGCCCCTGTAGCCCAGGGGCGCCCTTCTTTTTGAAGGCCCAGGTTTTGTGGCATATGCTCATGAATATAGTCAATCTCTTTAGAATTAGTCTGCCTATCCGATGAGCTATCCTACGAGGCTTTCCGAGACTCGTAACTCCGGTAACTGGCGACAGAAGTTGAAGATTCCAAAATTCCAGATTGCAAAAGCTTATCTTTTTCCAGCTTTTGCGCCCCTGTAGCCTAAGGGCGCACCTCTTTAAAGGGGGTTAGATCTTGGTATTCCTGATGGTTAATGTATTCAATCTCTTCACGACTAGTCTGCCTATCCGACGAGCTATAAAACGCAATCGTCCGAGTCCCAGAGCTCCGACAATCGACGTCAGAAGATGAGCTTATGGAGTGAGCTCACATCACAGAGCTTCCTTAAATGGTGAAATGCGTTTCCGGTGTGCTTGTAGCTCAGGGGCGCCCTTCAAATTGACCCTTAAGGTGGCAGAATTTGCAGACGAGGTCTTCCTGACATCTGTGCTACTCTAGTCCAGCTTCGCAACGCTCCAAGTTGCTTGTTAATCCGACATTCTGAGATATCGTAGCAAAGATTCTACCAGGCACGTAATTTCACGGGCGGACTGGCATATAAATTTCATTGTATTTCTGTAGGCCAGGGGTGCCTAGCCTTTAGGCCTGTCAGATGAGGTTATTGACGTTCGAAGTCTTCACGAGACTTGAGCGTAATTACTCCATCTATCCAACGAGCCCAGCCGTCAGCCTTCGGGATTTGGCAAACACTCGTACGTGTGAGGTTTTTGAGGAAATATTGTAAAACAAAGATGGCTCAGAAAATGGCTAAGTCTGGTTGTCTATTCCATCTTGGGAAAGGCGCCTTTCTATTAGAGGTCTTAGAAGCAGTTTTCTTGCTTCGTCGCCTCTAGAGACGTCTCTCGTAGGTCCTTCTGGCTACGCGTTGAGACAGACGGTGCTCGAATCAGGCTATCCTAGCTCCAGATATCAAAGGTCAAAATAGGGCATCTGGTTGAAAGTGGTAATTTTGTCAAAATGGTGTTTGTGCCTTTTCAAGCCAAGGGAGCTTTTACTTTTGGGGTCCTTAATGCAGCTTTCAGATGCCTTGTGTATATTTGTTGGATGCGAAATACTCCTAGGTATGCAGTGTGGGTGGTTGCCTGTCAGCAGGGTTCATCGTTCGTCGTCGGCAGCCGTTTGAAGTGTTAGATGGCAGTTTGGAGAAATGGTCAAGTCTGGTACCTAAAAATCAATTTAATCAAGGGCACCTAATTCTTTGAGGTGTTAAATGATGGATTTTGCAATGATGACTCCCAGCAGACATTTCTTCCTTGCTCTGCAGGCTTCGCAATGAATATACCTATTTAGTCCTAGCATCATCTGGTCACCCAGAAATCAGTGTCGAAGATGGCCAGTCGTAACTTTGTAGTCAGCTACAAAGTAGGAAGTTAATAAAAAAGCGTGATATCTTGAGCAAATGGACGCCTATGAGGTCAAATGAGGACTTTTTGAAATCAGTGAAGTTCGTCGGTGAATCCAAGTGCTTTACTTGGTTTGTCAACTGATTTTAAATAATATTTAATATTTATTTTTGCATATTTAAGCATTAAATGGCAATTTTCTAAAATTGGCGCCTCTTTGTGCTATTGCATAATGAATATTTTATTATTATTTAAGTTTCGAACTTCAAGACAGTTTCCGTGTAACTAGAGGGGGTCCAATCAGAATCATTCTATTTTAGTTGAGGTTTTAAATCTTGCAGTCAACATTATGGTGCGATTTTGCTCTATTAATTCAAGCATGGCGTCATATTTCATTCACATAGCTTGAGCAAATTCGTAATTCTTCAAAGCAAAGGCAAATTTTCTTCAGAGTTGGGCGAATTTCTCATCAACAATCATTGGTAAAGACATCAAAACACTTTCTTTGCAGGTACAAGTCAGAATTATCAGCGAATTTCAAGGCAAAGTGGCGATTTGGTAGAGGAAAACATCAAAAAACATCTTTCTTCTTCTCAAATTCTTCTATTTCTCGTCTTAAATTCTTTCGCATGTTTGAAGAATTGGAAAATTTTGGCAAAACAAATCATCTGGGTTAATTCAGAATAGCTTCCTCGAGAAAACCCATGTGCCAGAATTTTTCAAGAAAATTTACTCCAGAGCATCAGTTCTCAAGGCTCTAATTTTCTTAACTGAAAATTCCTTGCATGGTCGAGTAGAAGTCAAATTTTCTCATTTCTGACGTTTTGGGTTGTCTTAGAATCTTTTTCTGGACAAAACCCATATCTCAGATTTTTCTGTGAAAATTGCCCTTCGATAGGCTATTTTGAGCCTCAGCGGGCTATTTTTAGTTTTCCAGAAAAGTTGTCAAAATATGGCCGTGTTCACAGTCAACAGGCGAGTTTTTCAGAGTACAGTTCACACAGACTGAATTCAAGACCAAATCGGTCTTAATTCATGATTTCATCAGGAAAGCTGAGACCAATTTGTATCAAGCACATTCAAAGGGTTGACAGGTGTAGTCATTCAAATCCATATGGTTGCATGCCTCGTATGGCCAATTGTCTTCCAAAGCCGGTTTAGAGGGTTGATACTGGTGGAATTTTGCAAGTGCACCAAGTTTGTTTCCATTTCTCACAACTAGAGTGTGCACAGTCAAACCTCACAGTTTCGTCATGCAAAAGCGTTAGAAGCGTCAAGCTATAGAAAAGATAGTGGTCATCACTTCAGTTATGGAGCCGCCAAAGTTACCAGTCAGTTATAAGCTAGTTTGAGTGTGCAAGGATTTCCAAGATTGCTCAAGTTGCTGACAAGCAGTGAATTGTGACAACCTTTAGATGCTGATGCAGTCAACAATCTCGTTGAGGGATTGACTACTCGAGATCACGATCAGTAGACTTCAGTTCCCACCTCTCAGAATAGACTTTATACATAGGAGTTAACTTGGCGTTACCCTTTCAAGTTAACTCGTTTCATCACATGCATATCTATTCTGAGATCAGCTTTATTTACTTGGAGTTTTATTTAGGGTTTCCGTTAACTGATGGTAGTGTTCCAGTTAACATGCTTTCAATAAGGACGTGCATGCTTGCACAATTGTCCATTTTTAGATTAGATGTTTCAGTTAACTGATGGTAGCTTTCTAGTTAACTATATAGTTTCCTTTATTAGGGTTTAGCAATAAATCTTGCATGCATTGCAAGACTATAGTTGACTCAAGGTGATTTTAGGGTTCCCTACACCTTTCGATGTCTATAAATAAGAGCTTTTGCTCATTTGTACATAACTTTTGCACGAGAGAGAAATATATGCTGTGCCTACCTTGCCCCTCAATATTGCTCATTTTGTATCTGCTCATGCTTTTACTATTATGATGAATTGTTATGCCATGTGGTTTCATGCAATTATAATGGTGAATTATTTCCTTAGATAAAATTTGTTTTTTGTTCAATAAACTCGTCCAGATTGAGCTGATAGTTGTGCCACCTTGCCTTCAAGTTGAGAATCTGACTTGGTTATCGTGGTGATGTGTGAATAATAAGCTTATTCAGATTGAGTTGATAGATGTGCCACCTTGCCTTCAAGTTGAGAATCTGATTCATATCGTGTTGTTGTTCCAATAAACTCGTTTAGATTGAGCTGATAGTTGTGCCACCTTGCCTTCAAGTTGCGAATCTGTACTTGGTTATCGTGTGATGTGTGTGAATAATAAACTTATTCAGATTGAGCTGATAGATGTGCCACCTTGCCTTCAAGTTGAGAATCTATATTCAGTTTATCGTATGTTGTTGTTTCCAATAAACTCGTTTGGATTGAGCTGATAGATGTGCCACCTTGCCTTCAAGTTGAGAATCTACACTTGTTTATCGTCAGATAGTGATCCTTGCTCCATTTCCTCATGCTCTATTTTTTTTGAGGAAACTGGATAGATTTTAAGTAATTACCCTAGTTGTAGTTAGTAATCTGCGAAACCAGAAAATACTCAGCTGCAACATACACAATTTTCGAGAAAGCCTTGTACCTCTAGAGCTGAAACAAAAAAGACAGGATTTAGTTTAGTATACTTTCCTTTTCAAAGCATTTTTGTCAAGCACAACGAGGGAGCTTCCCCTCCTAATTTGAAGAGCACTCATTGCGTAGTGTGCATAGCTGTCTGTACCAACTCTTACTCCAGAGGTGCTAGTTGTTACGCCAACAATAAGAGAACAAATCATACCCAGCAATGCAAAGAAGCTCCCAGAATGCTATGGCCAGCATAGTACAATTGTACAGCCCCTTAAAAGCTCTTAATAAACTCCAAAATACCTTGCCAAAACCCTTGTGCCAACAATCAAGATGAAAATCATTCAAATAGGGCAACAATTTGTCTCCCAAGTTCTCATGAGACATAATTTCAAACTTCTAGGCCCTTGAAAGGATGGTACGGCTCACCTTGGGATTTGTGCCAGCTCCAAACAATGCAATAAACCTCCAAAAATGGTTCGCCCAACCACAAGGAACAGAACCACACCAATTTTTGATGAATTTTGAAACTAATCACAAATTTCTAGCATAAAATGAGGGAGACAGCCAACTATTACAAACACTTGGAACCACAAACTGTACGGCCAATAAGAACTAAATCTGAAAATGCTTTAACACACCAAAAATCTCTAAAATTAATCACCAAATACAAATCCCAAAATTTGCAATCAAAATACTTCAAAAATCTTCATTTTTGAAACCTTGAATTTGCAACATTGTGAAAAACAATGGTGATTCATGAGTAGAATCACTCCAACCAGCTAGGGATTGTATTCCAAATCTGAAACTAGTTATCTAATGATGGTTTTCCTTCTCACAACATCTTTGGAAGAACTGCAGGTTACAATCCAATAGCATTCCGTTATGTGTACACTTCAACATATCTGAAATGAGCTTAAACCTCCTTTTATAGAGTTGGAGGGAAAAAAGGCCAATTTAAGATTACAAATAATTCATTTCCCACCAAAATCACATTTCAAATTATTAAAATAACTTAATGTGCATGTTCCCTTCTCCTAGACATCCACTTTAGGGGACAATGTGACTTTTAAAAAAAATAACACTCAAGTGAAATAATATAACATTAAACATGATAACTTAAGTTTATATTTAATTCTCGCATCCAAGTTGTAGAAAGCATTGCCGAGGAAACAAAAACCAAATTTGAGCATGCCAAGGTGTAACTGAAGTTGAGGGATGATGATAGGTGCCAACTCGATAACTTTCTAAAAATAAACGTTCCCTCCAAGAAGTTTGGAGAACACTCTAAGAGTTCAAAAACACTTTTGAAAGCGTCACTGCAATCCATATCACTAATTGAGCTCAACACCACCAACAAATGCCAGGAAAACTTAAACTTGGATCCTCCAAGAAGTTTGGAGTTCTTAGCACACCTAGAGGCATACAAGAAAACTCGAAAACTAGCCAAAAGCTTGCGGAACGATAATGCATAAAATGGGGACATTACATTGTGTAGGATTTGATGTATATAACAACATAATGAAGTAATTTTGGCCAATACAAGTACTTTTGCAAAACATAGTCATCTATATTTAAAAGTGAGTTGCAATCCAATTGTAGTGAGATTCTTAGATCATCTTTTGATTTTCATGTAATGTCCCCTTTTTCTGAGTGATCATCAAGTGGAGTCCACCAGCTTATTGTTGGGTGAAAATTATGTAATCATCTTTTCAATAGATTACACAACCTAGACTTCAACCACAACTGTGTGAGATATAATCTCTCCTCTCAGAAAGGGGAGGTGCCCTTCTTACTACTAACAGAAGCTACGGTAAAACTAAAGAAGTATTTACACAATGTACACTACACTTACGAAATGGGGGGAATGTGTCACATTCATGCTTCTCTCTTTTTTCAAAGAAGATGTTTTACAATGCTCCACAGTTGGAAGTTTGTAATATCCCTTGCCAAATCTAGCCACAAAATGTAGAAGATATGCTCAAGGAATATTGTCAAACACTTTACATCCAACCTCTTTGCTTGCTGGTCTGAAGTTTAGTCTGATTATATTTGCTTCAAGAAGATATAAAAGTACTCTAAATGCTTGGAAATCAAAACTACAATGTATAAACTATATTCTAAATACATCAATGACTTATTTTCATCTTTTACAATGCTCATACATGACTTCTATATGCAAAATAATCACCTATAGCCAAGTGACATTTTGACAAACAATTGGCATGCAACTGATATGCTGATAATAACATCTATAGCCTATTGGCATTATGTCAAATAGTTGGCATACATCCTCATACAACATTCAAATGATCAATACAACAATATGTAACTCCCAACTGATGACTCCTTATTGAAATGCAATCCTAAAGTACAATGCTAGCATGAATTTGCCAAGACTCTTGGCTTATATCCAAAGCAAAGTCTATAATCAGGGCTGATACAAAATATATACCTACAACAGCAAATGCAAAACTAAACTATATGCAATAATAGATGCCAACTTAATTAGAGGAACCTGGCTAAAATAGCACTCCTTGTCTGAAGATGAAGAAGCAATGAAAATCTCATTGAAATGTACACTATCATGTCCTCGAATTGGAGGTATGGTGATTTAATTAAATTATTTAATTAAGTTGTCCAAATTACTGATATTTCATGAGGATAGCTTAATTGATGATTTAATTAAATCAAGAGGTATTATTAAATTAATTATTTATTAAGTTATTCCAAAAATATATATATATATCAAAAGGGATGCCTTATTATTTAATTATTTTAATAATAAAAAGTGACTTAAGTGAAGTAATAATAAAATAATAAAGTCACTTAAGGAATAAATCAAGAATCTTCTAGAAGTCTCTTGGTGATGAGGTTGAAAAAGTATAAAGAGAGGCTTTGGCTAGGCATTTGGACATCTTGAGTTCAATACATCTTTTCTACTACACTACTGAAGCTGAATGCTTAGCTTGTTGATTTCTAGTCTTCGTTTGTGAAAGACCAAACCTAGCTGGTTAAGTGCCAATTTCGGTTGTGCAACACCAACCTTAGTTGGAATTGTGGAGGAGTTACTTCAAACTTCTCAAATTCAGTTGTGCAACACCAACCCTCTCAGTTGTTTTCCTTTGTGTTGCCAATACGGTGACCCTCCTAAAATGGTGAAGGCTTTCCTTCAGCTCCAGTTGATAGAAATAATTGTACACAGGTACAAAAAGTCTGTTCCCTTTTGTAGATAGACTTGAAAATTGTCTCATCACGGCTGCAGCATACACCAGATAAAAAGTCATATAGAACTTCAAGGTGGTTGGCACATTTATCAGTTGTTCATGGATTTCATCGCTAATTTGTTTGCCCCAATCAAAATGAGCCTTTTGTCTCCTTATGATTCGGATGTATTCATACATCCACTCATGAAAATGGGATGATTCGGGCAATCCCTTAACTCTTCTCAAAAGTGTGATCATGTGCCTGACATCTTCTTTGAAGTCACTTTGCGGAAGTCCCTTCAACCATCTTGAGATAGTGTGTCTGGGTTCTTTCAACCATTGACTATTGATCAGGTACTTAGCCTTGTTGGGATCTGAGTCATATACTTCCTGCACTTGTTGTATTGAGATTTTAGTGTACTCCATTTGTGGGACTTTGAAAACAATATCAAAGAAATCAGGGTCAAGTCTTAATATCTCCTGCCCAGAGGAATCAATCACACTTCTGTTTTCCCTGATGTAATGGTATGCAACTTGGAGGAAAAACTTTGTATTGTGTGTAGAAGTAGGGAATGTGGACACCAAATGTAGATTACTGTGCACAATGGCTCTCAGAGAGTATTCAAGAGGCTTATGCTCAGTTCTTTTCACAAAATCAACGAGGTCTTGATGACCAACCTCGGTGTCTTTTATCTCATCCACCTTTAAAATTACCACCGTCGACGGATAAACACCTTGGTACTTGTATTTCATTTTTCCTTTAGCCTTCGAATATGATGAAGGCTTCTTGGCTGTCATCTGAGAGCAACTGGATCAAAAAGATACAACTTCGAGGATCCCTTGACAAGATCTGAAAAGGAACTGCAAAGATGGTGAATCAACAAATGTTAGTTGAAAAAGTAGCATTGGGATGCATGAAGCAAGCAACGATGTTGAGAAAGCGTGAAACGAGCGACGAGGCATGGAAAACGATGCAGGAGCGGAGAAACGGGGTTCGATACAAAGATAGAGCAATTTGGAAATGTTTTAAGGAAAAACTGGGAAAAGTGTAAGGGCACTGAAAATCAACGTCCTTGCACTTCGGAAAATGCATTTAGGTGCAATGGCGCCGAAAAATCAGTGCCCTTGCACTTTTGGGTGTAAGTTTGAAAAGAATATGTCAAGGCGCTAAAAATCAACGCCCTGACACTTAGCTTCTTGTATGTAAGTTGTAAGTATAATGGCGTGGAAAATTAACGCCTTGGAAAATGATGGAAAAGCACTCCAGTTCAGGAGCAATGATTTTCACCGCTCCTACACTAGGAGTTAGTGAAAAACGATGAAGTGCAGGAGTGTGTAAAAATTCCACTTGGACATGGAATGTGTGTGTCCTTCGATGTTGATACTTGGAATGCATTTTTTGCAAGTTCAATCTCCTTTTGCATTTGAATAGAATTTGGAAAGAAAGATGAACTTGTGTGAGGAGGCGCATTTGAATGAATCAAAAAGAGAATTCTAACAATGTAAGGTGAAAACACGACTTGGAAGCAGGGCTCGATTAAGAATCAAAACGCGTTAGAGAAAGAAAGAGCAGCGCACGATGAGAGACAAAGAAGATTTGAGGAAAAAGAACAAACGTGCGGAGAAAGAAAGAAACCCCATGGAAAAAAAAATAAGAAAACAAACATTCAAACGTGTTTCCAAATTAAACGAAAAACTCAAACTCAAAATGAAAGTAAATGAAAGAGGAAAGAAAAACCCGCACATGGGTTTGGAGAACGATGGAAGATGAGAGAAAACAAGAAACGCGTGTACAAACCAGGTGTTGAAAACACAAACATAGATACAAAGCAATGAAATGAGAAACGAAAATAACATACCTAGAAAAAACCATGAATACCTAGCTCGACCAAGCTTGAGATCCTCTCAAAAACACGTTTTTGCAAATGGAAGATGGTCGCCCAGCAAGTAGAGATGAAAAAAAATGATAAAAGTGAAGAAGAGATAACCTAAAATCATTTTTAAGTGATTTCCAAGTGTAAAAAATAACTCAATTTGTTTCAATAAATTGAGGCATGAAAAGTGGCAAAGATAGTGAAAAGTGTAATTGAGTCAAAAATCACCGCCCCAGCCCTTTTTTTGGCTAAGTATGGAGACTAGGTGTAAGGGCGCTAAAAATCAGCGCCCTTACACCAAGTTAAAATTTTGCTTAAGTGCAGTGGCACTAAAAAAGCCCGCCCTTGCACTTTCAACACTTAGAAAATTTTCTGAAAAAGTTAGGCCACTCTTTTCTGGAGCTTTTGCACTATTCCCGATTTCACTAAGTATAAACGACAAGAGTTCGTGAAGATACTCGTTTTGAAGGTCTTCGAGAGACGAATGCAGAGGGATGCTCAAACGGAATGTTTGAGACTTTGGAACACACTTCGAGGTGGATTGAAAATTGCCTCATTTTGCATGCTTGAACATCACAAAACTAGGAAACGAACAAGTTTTGTAGGGCGGTTATTCGTGGAACGAGCGCTGCTTGATTTTGTGATAACATGAAACAAGATAATCCTCGATTATGGCTTTGACTGTGAAAGATGCAGAGATTGGCAACAAGGAATATGCATTTTGTAGGTTTTATGATCTTGGGGGTTGCTTAATGTGAAATATGACCTCAGTACCCACTTTTCTTGCTCTACTTTGATACTATTGGGAGCTAAAAACCCATTTTCTAATATAAAACCTCTTGTTTCCTTGAGTAATTTCTCCCAAGAAGTTCCTTTAATCATAGTGGCAAAAATTGTTTGGAGAAAAAATCAGCAAACCAAAAGTTTGGGATTTTTTGAAAAAAATGTAAAAAAATTGTAGAAAAAGAGACAAAAGCTACTTTTTTAAAAACTTAAGGTCATTTCTATAGCATAGAGATATAGAGAGCAAATAAAATAGACATTTTAACCTTTGAATTATAGAAAATAGATCTTTTTGTTTATATTCATATCACCAATTACATTGCATCAATGCATTGCACAAAATATACTTCATGGTGTATAAATAATAAGTAGATGTTGGCATATGACAAAATGTCAATTATAATATAGTTTGTAAATTTGTACAAATTCAACCTCTAAACTAAGTACAAAGTTAGAAAAATCAAATGTAGCCAATGACAACTATGCTAGAGGGTAGCAGGTCCTGATGATGAAGCTCCTAGCTCAAAGCCTCTCCAAATTTGTTCAACCACGTGACTATCCGTGTGAGTCTCTAGCATCTCAAAATCCTCAAGCTCAAGAAATTCCTCATCAACAACAATCCAATCAGACTCTGGATCAATCTAATCAAGGTCAATTGGCTTGTCATCCTCAACAATACCCAGTTTTTTCCATGTAGAAATTAGTCTTGGCCTTACAAGTGAAAAAGATAATGAATACAATTTCAACTAATTGCAAGTATACAGAGGTTGTGGTGAACAAACACCAAGTCGTTCATCCATTGTTGTGTTAGCCGGTTGCATTTCTTGGAGTGTATGTGTTCAAAAACACTCCAAGTATTCTCACAAGTGGATGAACTGCATGGATGGCTCAAAATGCGTCTCACCATCATCTAAGGTTTTTGGTTTCATGACCAAAATAATCCCAACATTGTGCTGCAAAAACACATTACATGGAGATGATATCATGTAAGAATATCTTAAAATAATCTTAACACTTAATGATCATGTCCACAAAATAGAGAGATTGCCACAGGTTTATAGAGTCTACCTAGTAGCAAGGTCTTCTTGCCTTCCACGATAGTCTTAGATGAGAGAAAACCCCTTGCTTGCTTGTACATTGCTAACTCTCCCATAGCTACCTGCAATTGTTCTATGGTAGCAAACATTTTTTCCATGCATATGAAAAAGTCCTATGAAACCTCACATTCATCATCGTCTAAATGAAGAGTGTTACCTATTTTTCACTACCAACTCAAACAGGTAGAGCTGAATTGCAAATTCAAATCAAAAGGTACACAAGTTGTTCAAAAGTTTCTGCTAAGTACTAATTATTGTGCAATGTTTCGTTATAGTGTAAATTTCAGTAATATTATGCAAAAAAACATCTCAAAATGATATCATAAGTTTGCATATTTTTTGTTGTTTTATTCATAATGTACAAACTAGAATCCCACACAAGTCATGGGAGTAACTCAATTTGATTTTCATAATCAAATAAGGGGTGCATGAAGTAATGTACACTATACAACTGAGAATAAAGAAGGCATAGGGTAGAAAGTGATTCGTCATCGCCTGGAATGAGGAATCATTGACAAGTTGAGGTCTTCAGTTGTGGCTCCAGCTCCAAGCTCCGATGCACTTGCAAGGTTGATAGAAGTGTGGTTAGAGAAATGCAAACCAAATCCTATCATATGCCTACGCTACCAATAGAAATATAGTATACATTTGATCAGGCATCCATCAGATGATTTTAGATTTCAAAGGCATAAAACTCAAGAGGAAAGCTTTTAGCTTCTTTTATTTTGCTAACATGTTTGTTTCAATGTGCAGGAATAGGTTCATTAGGTTCGTGATCATCTTATCAGATATGTGGGGAAAAACGAGCTCCCACAAGGGTTGATCCCGGCATATCATAAGGTATTCTCTCATTCAACGTTCATTTATGAGAGTTATTAAAGCATCAAAGAAACAGTCATTATCTAGGACTGTCATCAAGCAGTCTAATAGCATGGTAAAACAGATTGAGCAATTATCTTTTGCTCATCATTCAAAGGAACAATTAGAGAAATATATTAAGAGAGCATTAATTGCATTTATCATCTCTTGTTTCAGCTCTGCCTTTCATTTATATTCACATTTTGATGAGGCATTGAGCCCCTTTATACTGAAGGCAAAGCAGAGCATTCAGCAATTCAATTGTTTCTTACAACTCCAAAGCACATAAAGCACATATACGGTCTACAGAAGACTCAAGAGGAATAGTTTAACTTCAACATCATAATAAGGGCAGCATTCCCATATTTTGCATTACATTGCAAATCATCATCAAGAGTCCTCATCAAAAGAATCAAGGACATAATAAAGAAACAGATTTGTATTCAATAGAAAGGGAGCATTTTATAGAGAACACTCATGGATAATACTGCTGCTACAAAATTGATAAGGTGAATAGGACTGTTGTTACAGCATTCATGGTGGTGAGAAATGGTTACAAAAGTTTATGACAGTCATAAAGGACTGAAAAAGCATCCTTGACAGTAAGTAAAGCCAGTAGAAAGCTTGAACAAAGTGAGACAGCAGCAAAGTATGGCTTATTCAGCGTTAACAATAAATGGAGGATTAAATATCAAGTCAGTCTTGTATGTTTTTAGTCTTCATATCAGCTACAGAAGGTACAAATATGTCTCATACCAATAAAACAGCACTGTATTTGATCATATCAAATGGAGACAAGTATCTACAGGCTTGCAGTGGGTAAAAGGTGAATTCATAACATAACATATCTGTATTTCTGGAAGTAGTTAATAAATTACAGTGCTATCATGAAGGCTGCTTATTCAGTTATATAAGCATGTACCCTTATAAAAAACAGCTCACAGAAAGTAACAAGTGAACATTGCAAACACTGGTCAAAGTGAACTATAGCATTCATGATAATGAGGACTTCATATAAGAGAAAAGTCATAAGATGAGACTGCTGTTACAAAACTAATTAAAGTGTATGTATACATGTTTTAAAATGCCAAATCATAGCAACAAAAATAACAGTGTATATTCAGTAATTGAAGCAGAGCATCATCATAAAGTGCCTAGGTAATATATCAAGGAAAGTAGTTATAGTGTTCATATAAGCTGTTGTACCCCAAAATTAAAATTTTTGTTACACTTAGATATTTTGAAGAAATGAGTAAAAGTCTCGTCAAATCAGTTAAAAAGGTCAAAATTTGGGTGTGCACGTCTTGCATGAGGGGTTAAAACACAAAATTTTCAATTTCTGACGATCTAGGTCTGCTAAGAATAGCTTAACCTACAAAACCCAGATCTCAGTTTTTCATCCCTAAATTTTAGGAAAACTGCTATTTTTAGAAATTTTCTAAAATTAGTAACATTTTCTGGGTTTTTTTGGGTTTCTTAAGAAATGGATACTGGAAAAACTTTCTAAAAATGGAAAGTTTCTAAAAATAGAAAATTGGTCCGCCAAGGTCCACACTGATTTTGATTGGCTCAAAATACGTCCACATCAGACTGGTGCAGTCAGAATCTCGAAATGGTCAGTTTTGCCCTAGTGGGTCTATTCTGCTTTTCAAAAGCATATCAGGAGCTCCGAGATCATCAATGGAGGTCAGTTAGCTGCCAAGCATCAGTTTCAGCAGAAGGCAAAATTGGTGGACGAGCTCGAAGAACGAGGAAGAAGTTAAAAAAAAGATGAAAATTTTCTAACACTGGTGACTATGGGTGCCCCTATTGAAAAAAGGCACCCATCTTTTTAGGGCATCAAATGTCAAAATTAGGGTTTAAGCCCCCAGTCAAACTTGTTCTGTTCTCTGTCAGCTCCGCGATGAATTCGACGGTGCAGTTATCAGATTACTCAGTCATCCGGAATTCGACGCCAAACAGGGGTATCCAAACTGAAGTCAGAATGAGAGGAAATGAAAAATATCAAAATTTGACTAAGTGTTGGCAAAGTGGGCACCCTTGGTAAAGAAGGGCGCCCAGCTTTTTGAAAGGGCTAATTCAACTTTTAGGGTTCAAGAATATGCTTGTTCTTTTCAGTGCTTAGCCAGCTTCGACGTGACTGTCTCCGTCAGATCATCCGATTGTCCAAACTCCAGTAGATTCAGATCAACGAGGAACGTACAGAATGCAAGTTTCAAACTCTGAAGAAAGTCAAAAGAAAAATGGCTGAGTCTGGTGAGTTTGGGTGCCCATGGTGAAGAAGGGTGCCCAAGTTTTCAAGGTATCTAACAGATGAATCCGCAGACGAGTGTCTAACGAGATCTCTTCACAATTCATCCAACTTTCCAGCGAGATATCCAGCACGTCAATCGGAGTCCGCAGTTGTGAGATACGAAGAGCCAAACAGGGAGTCCGACGAAGGTTGAGAACGAAGATTTAGAAGCAAACAAGAAAAGTTATAAAAAAATCTAACTCTGGTGAACAGGGGCGCCCCCAGTCAAGATGGGCGCCCAAACTTTTGGAGGCCTTAAACCCACTTTTTGGCGAAGATCGTTCCAGAAGACCCCTCTTCATATTTCGTTAGCTTCGTGATGAGCATAGTCTTCAGTCGATCCGACGCTCGGAGCTCCAGATTCGATGAGATCGTCTGTAAGAGTAGAGTTTATAAAGAAATTGAAGATCAAAAAAATGGCTCTCTGGGTGAAATGGGCGCCCCTGGAAGGAAAAGGCACCTATGATTTCGGAGGTCGAAATGAAGGATTTTGCCAGAGGTGCCTCCAGAATTTCTTTCTCAGAATCAGTCAAGCTCCGCCGTGAAATCTTCAACTCGCCTGTCAGATCAATCTACCAACAGGAAATCAAAGGCGAAGTAGCATGTCAAAATGAAGGAAAGTTGAAAATGTTAAAAATTTGACTAGCATTGAAGGAAGTGGGCGCCCCTGGTGAAGAAGAGCACCCAACTTCACATGCCTTAGAATATTTTTCGAAGTTTTCAAAAAGTTTCAAAATTGCAAGAGTAAGGTGGCGTCCAAGTTCAAGGAAGCTGAGTTTTAGGGTTTTGGAAATAAAAGCAAAGAAAGCAAAACCTAATCCAAAGCCCTAAAGTCTATTTAACATCATTCTTTCATGTATTTTTCATTATTTTTGCAGGTAGCATCCAAAGGAGAATGTTGGAGCAGCAAGTTTGAAGAATTTTTGTGATTCAAGAATCCATCTTTGCTGGTTTTACATCAGATTTTTCAGATCAGCAAGCATAAACCCTTGCTTTTTCAAGCTTTTTGTTCCAGAGGATCGAATTTTTCAAGCAGAAGGCCAAGGCTTTCCTTTTTCTGTCATTTAGGTCTTTTTGCCTTAATCTTATAAAGAATTTTTCAAGAACTTCATCAAGTTGCAGCAAGTGCTTTTTGCATGTCAGTGAAAACCTCAGTGCATTCAAATTTCAACCATCTGGGTCCTTTCCAATCAGTCTTCTGAAGAAAACCCATATCGCAGCTTTTGTCAAAAAAGTTCAAAATCTAGGGTTGGCTGATTTTTCGATCAAACGTCAGGGTTTTGCAAATCTAATCAACTAGGTCCATTTCTAATCTTGTTCTGAACAAAACCCAGGTGCCAACTTTTTTCGAGAAAAATTGAAGAAATTAGGGTTTGCTGCTTTTTCAGGCAAAATTCAAAATTTTCAAAAACGAACAATCTGGGTTGTCTTGCATTGGAATTCTGAACAAAACCCATATCTCAGAAAAATTTCTCAAAAATTTGTCCGTTGAAGCACAAAAATCAGCATTCTAAAAATAGAAATTGCCCAAAACTTGTCAGAACCTAGGCGAGTTTATAGTCATTCTTTAAGTTTTCCGAAATGGAGTACACTCCCAATGTTTTCAAGACTAAATCAGTTCTCTTTCACAATTACATCAAAATAGCTGAGACAGACTTGCATCATATCAAGCCGGTATTCGATCTACATGCCTTGGAGAGAGCAGGCAACACTTCAATCAAGAACCTGGGACATTCTGGACTCCTCGCAACAGCATCAATCCCTACATCAGTTTAGATTCTTGAGTTCGTAATCGCTTGCATTAAGCATTACAACTCGGCTACTAGGGAGATCCAGTCAGCTAATGGAAGATTAATTTGCAGTCTAAAGCCTGATATGATCGAGAAGTGTTTTTCCATTCCCCCATGGCCTGAAAGTGTTACTATCTCAAAGGGTGAATGTGAAAGGATATGGGAGATGCATAAAGAAAAATACAAGAAGATTGTACTGAAGTGAATGAAAGAAAAACATAAGACTTTGCCAAGTCACACTTCCATGATGTCAACAAAGTTCGTGAAAGCGGCCAATGAGGTCGAAGATTTCCTGAGATCTATTGCAAATGCTGAAGATATTCTTGAAAAGCGGTGCTTTGCTGTTGATGGCATAGATGCACCGAACCGAGACACAATATCTAACTTCCTAGCGGATGTGATCGAGCTTTAAAGTAGCTTTTTTCTAGAAGCTTTCTTTCCCGCTTTCTTTCTATTCTTGGAATGATCCTTATCCATTCTTTGAGAAGAGAAAAAAGATAAGATGTAATAGTTGGCGTTTCCCACTTTTTCTGCTTTCTAGGGTTTTAGATGTTATCTTCTTTATAGATTTAGTAATAAAGCTTGCTTGTTGAGCAAGCCCTAGATTGTGAAAGCAAGGAGATTTTAGGGTTCCCTACTCCTCTGCTTCTTTATAAAGAAGAGTCTTTGCTCATTTAGTTTCTTTTAACCGTGCTAGTGAGAACAAAACACTGAGCCTATTATGCCTTCTATTTGTTGCTCAAGTATTGTTCAATTGTGTTGTGATAAGCAAATTGTTGAGCCTCTTTAGCCAACAAGGCGTTAGTGTGATTGTTGTTTCTATTGTGTTAAGAATAAGTTTGCATGCTTCTTTAGCTGCAATTTCTTGTTCAAGGCATGTTAGAAGTGGGCTTTGTTTCAGAGATTTGAGTAATAAAATCATGAGCCTCCTTTGCCTTGGTCGAAAATCTCAAATTTCCGTTATTTATGTTCTACTTTTATGATCTAGATTTCAGCTTACATTGAAGTGTGTAGATGTTTGTTGGAATAGAGTTTATTGAAGTATTTTGTCAGAAGATCTACCTTGTTAATTTCTAACTTCTCTTGCTCTGCTATTACTTGAGAGGTTAGGAACGTCTTTAGTTTAAGTTAGTCGTAGTTGAACTTCTTATATCAGAAAATCTCAGCTGCGGCGTTTGTGTTTAATAAACCTTGTGCTCTAAGCTGATCAAAAAGATAGGCAACTTAGTTTTAGTTTACTTTCTTTCAAACACCATCAGCAATAGGGAGCTTCCCCTCCTGATTTGAAGAGCAGTTTATCTGTGCATAGCTGTCCATTTTCAAATTCTCATTCCAGAGGTGCGAATTTAAACACCAACATAAGCTCAAAGAGACAGTATAGTTTCATCTTTATGATCAAAGGGACATCGATGCACTAGTCTAAGGAAAGAATTTGTTCTCAGCTTATAATTTGCAATGATCACAAAGGCAGAAAGCTACAGAAAAATAAAAGAGACAGTAGTAGAATATGCACAGTGACAATGCTTTGCTTCAGGAAAGGAAAAAAGGATTTCAAGCAGCATCATACAAGTTTGTCACTGTTTTCAACTTTTACACCAATACTATTAGCTCAAATATGCAACTGAAGAGAGTTTTGTGAAGCCAAATTTTGAGCGTATATGAAAATAAGGGTCTCTAACCCTTTTGTTTTTGTATTCTTTTGTGTGTCTTATCAAAACCCTCATGGCAACTAAAGAGGTTAAGAAGACTTTCTTTTCAATCACAAGATAAGTGCAGGGTTAAAGATTCCATCAAAGGTCACATGAGAGTTTCCAAGAAAATGTAAAAAGGCATGCAAATTTCAGATGAATCTTTTAAGTTTGCAATGAATCGAAAATACCCAGAAAGTTCATCATATAGTCTCATAGTGGAGAAACTCCACAGGTAATGGCTACCAAATGCTTAAGATAGAAAAACCATGGCAGCCCAAGATACACAACAGAAGTGTCAATAACCATCAAGAATGCTCATGGCCGTGGGTTTCTTCATCATTTTTTACTATAGGAAAACTTCAAACCAACCTCCAATGGTGACCAAGGCAAGAGTAAAGAGTAAGCACAGAAAAATGAAGAGAAAAATCAAAGAAATGCATGCATGGCCGCAGCCTTGAAGGCCATTTTTGTTTGCAAAACGAAGAAAAAAGCCATAATACAATTTGGAATCAACTTACCTTATTCATGGAGAATCGACCAGTATAAGACACAAAGTCTCAGCTTCAACTCTCAACTAGCTTCAACAAAACTCTTCACGGCGGCGCAGTAGAGGCTCCTTCGGTGAAAATACAAAGTGAAAAATGCTCATGAATTTAGGGTTCGAGCTTTCTCATCCTGCCCTAAGTTGACATGAGAATAGATTTTAACTAATGATTTTAATTTAATCATTATCTTTTATTTATCTCCCATGGTCTATGTTTTCCAAAGTCAAGCAAAGCATAATTATTGCATGAGTCCATGCGCATTATCTAAGTCATTATTTCCTTTCTAGGAAAAAACAATTATTTGACTCATGTATATTTGCATGATTTTACTTAGAGCTATCAATGTAATTAAATATTAATGTATATTACATTAATATTTAAAATGAAATGAGGGATTTTCCACGTTTAGATATTAAAATAATCATACAATGGTTTATTTTTAATATTTAATCACTTAATCCTCTTTAGGTAAAATCATGCAAATGATGTAAATCGAACTGGAAGAATCAGGGATTGACAATTGAAGATTGATCATGCATACAGAGGAGTTCCAGGTGCATGGGCGGATTGACAAAAACAAGATGATTTTCGCATGCTTGGGCCCACTTTTCAGGGATTTTCAGTGCAGTTTGAGCGCTTTACAGTTTAGTTATGAGTTGACCTTGAGTTTGGATCATCATACACTCATTTTTGCATGAGTTTGAGCCTTCTTTTCAGGGATTTTTGCTTCTGCTCGGATTTCACTTTGAAGATATCAGTTTTTACACTGAGTTTCACTTTCAGTTTCATCTTCATGCCTTTTGAGAGGCTTATTGTATAAAGTGAAATGACTTAGTCATTTTTTCACTGGTTCTTGTTTTTCAGCCTTTGCATTCTGCAAAGGGAATTATCTTGTAACTCAGCTTTTTCAAAATTTAATAGATATTGCAGTAGTCTTTACAGGTTATCTTGGAGTATCATTTGCAGAGCGTTTCCTTCTTTTGTCATTGCAAGTTAAATATTATCCTTCTTAGATTCAGGTGTTTTGTTTTGCGAATGTCTTTGATGCAAAATTTAATGTGTTTGATATCAGAACCTTTAAATTTCTGTCAACATTCGTGAATGCATGTAGACAAAGAAACAATCCTAGTTGCAGGTCATAAATTGTGTCTCAAGTATATTCATATCTTTAGATTGTGAAAATAAATCCTTCCTTCATAAAGAGTGAATTATCAAGCCTGTCTGTGAATTAATGCAATTAAATTGTTCAATCTGAGTTGTGAAAGTAAGCTTCATGATGAATCAGTTGTGAGTTAATCTATTTTTCTTTAAACCAAATAGGTGCATCATCGCAGTTCAGTTTTTCCAGTTTTGCATTAGATTAAGTTTTTTTCCCTTTTCCCATTAGAGTTTCAAGTCTATAATCAGATAATCATATAGCAACCAGCCTAGAATCTGGAGGTGTATCTTCTCCATAGGAATACCCACAGCCTGAAGATAGTTCCCATGTTCCAACAGATTGTTGAATTCAATCATTCAAGCGTTCGGGTGCAATCTGATTAACAACAAAGAGTTATAGAAAAAACTTGGATTAAGATAGTATCCATCAACATGGAGAGGAGAATGCATTTACCGATCCCATCTTCTATCAATTATGTACCATAATGGCATATACATGTCCTTATTATTGTTCCTCCTACCCCTCATTACCTCCTTGGCCCTATCCATTGCCTCATACAAATATCCCATGGGGGATTTATCCCCATCCACTAGTCTCAAGACTTTTATTAAAGGCTTTGAAAATTCTACAACTTGTTCAATTGCATCCCAAAAACTAGTAGATTACATGTACGCTGCCACTATTATGCCATTTGCTAGATTTATGAAGCTAGACTCTATCCACTCATTTGAAACAAACTTTCATTTCAAATTCATTTTTTGTTGGCAAAGAGTCTATAATGCAAGGAAATGTGTCACAAATCTTGTCACCCCTAGTCAAACTATCTCCTTTCCCTCTGTGAAAGTACACATCATGCACAAAACGCTCGTGTGATTATAAATGAATTTTGTAACACTGCGGGCCTTTTGTAATACCTCCTTAACCCATTCAAGTTTTCCAATGTCCTCAAGGGTTAGATCAAGGCAATGTGTTGCACATGGGGTAAAAAATATAGATGGGTATTTGTTTGTCAAGATTCTCCCAACAACTACACAAGTTGCAGCATCGTCTGTAATAAATTGAACCACATTTCGTGGCCCTACTTCTTTGAACACCCAATCAAACATTTTGAACAATGCAGCTACAGATTTGATTGTATTCGATGCATCCTCTGATTTCAAAAATATAGTGCCAATTTCACAAGAGATGAGGAAGTTGATGAGGGTTCGATTCCTTCTGTCTATCCATCCATCTGGCATTATGGTGTAACCAGTCTTTGCCCACTCTAGTTTATTCTCATTAAGACATCATTAACATCCTATACTACATCATTGAGCATACCAACCCTCAATGTCTCGTAAGATGGGGCTTTGAACCTAGGACCCGCAACTACAATAGCATCCACCATACCTTGCCAATATGGTGACCTAGCAACATGAAATGGCAAGCTAGAGTAGTACCAAAATTTTCCAATCGACTTCCTTGCTTGTTCATGGACATTCTTCCTCCATCCTATACTCTCCAAAGTGGTCTATGATCCTAGTGTAGTACAAGGTGCAAAGAAAGCATAAACGTTTCCTCCACTTGTGTTTGGGCGATGTGTTGTAGAAGAAGGTGCTGACCCTGATTCCCTCAAAAACTCATTTGCCCCATCTTCCTGACCCTAATTCCCTCTAGCATTTTCAAAATTAGAACCTATTTCAACCTCGGTTCTTGCCTTTTTTGCCTTGTTCTCAGGAATCACATGAAGAGCCTATCTTTCCTTATATGTGACATCTGTAGGACATGTTGGACAAAGAGTGTTGTTATTTCCTAGCTCCTTTGGCAAGTACCATTTGAAGCGATAAATGCCCCCAGTGATATCATTCATAAACTAGTTGCATTTAACCTTCATTGTACCTGAAACTGAAGTGCAATGTGTCAACGCAAAGCCTTTTTGACATAGCATTACAATCAAATCTGCAAAACATTTTAATTTAGTCTACTTTGCCATGAAAGGCCACAAGAAAGTTTGAACTTTGAAGGCATGAATGATAAATTTTGAAGGCAACGTGTCAATCTTAAAATGTTGTAGGTGCACATATCTTTTCATGGCAAAAAATGTACAAAAACTTAAATATTATATTTTTTTATAGAAAGCATTTGAAATGTTATTTAAGGAAAATAAGTTACTACTATGCCTGTTTTGGTGCACACAACATGACTCACTAAGAAAAAAAATACAAGTGTATCATGGTAAATATGGTCAATAATTTGATAATGGAGGAAGTGAATAGCAGTAATTTTGCAATGTCTCAAAATATTAAGTATATTGATTGAGAAGACAAATTTTAGCAACTTTCCCAAGACTGATTCCTAGCCATCACATCACAACAATTTAAAGCTATCTAAATAATGTTCATTACTATGCATTAATTACTTCGCTTTTGGGTCAATGGTAGTATTATATTGTAAGAATTTAGCCAAGGTGTTAAAGACATATTTTACGGGCAATTCTTAGTTTTTAATATGCAAGGAAACCATTGATGAATTCTTGGAAGAGATTCTTAAACTTACAAGGAGATAATAAGCTTGAATTGGAAAAATATTATCTGATAGAGGCATTTGTAGGAGAGTCTATGCTCTTCCAATGGACAAAACCAAAGCCATGGTTGATGAAAGAAATGAACTGAATGCTCATCCAAAGTTTTCATTTTGTGATTATATGAATGCATATGATCAACAAAAACACAAAACTAAAGACCAACTTTTTATTTGCAGACAAGCAAAGCTTAAACAACAAACACAATATTTATTATTTTCAAACTGTTCATTTTTTAGTGAACAAACATGCTGAGCATCACTCATTTATTATTATGAAATACAGATAGTAATGAACCATCTTTGTAGTTCAAGTTTGTATTCTTAGTGAAATACAAAGATTCTGCAGGTGCACTGCATTGATGGTTGGCGTTATTTTATGTGATGGTTCAATTTAGTACAAGGTGGACAAGTTTGAAGTTCAAGGGCACAAAAAGTTAGCAACAACTGTAAGAAGAATCATTTTGTATTCTCAAGTTGTTCTTTTCTCTTATAATATAATAATAGGCAAGGACCCAAGATAAATAATGAGGACATGTTTTAGTTTGGGAATCTTGGAACTTCAAGAAATGTGTTTCAAAATTTTGTAAAACTGAAGTTGACAAAGTGAGGGAAGCTTGTAGGAAATGTGTGAGGCAGATTGCAGGAGAAGCTTGCAGATCTTGGTTGACTACAGAATCAATCTAATCTTTATTTTTAGATGTTCTTCTTTTGCTTGCCAACATACCTATTTTTGATATTTGTACATGATAATGCACACACAATAAGTGTTGTCAGCTTCAATCAATTATGAGCATCTTTCTTCATCAATGAAAAATCTAATTAATTGAAGTCACCAAGTCACACAATTTATACTTAGCATTGACTTAATCATGAGTGTAACTCTTACCTGGTAAAATGTTATCAGTTATTCATGAAGTAAAAAGGAAGATAAAATATTGATATTTTAGATAAAAGAAGTTATGTTGTGAAGGAAAGTGCTTCCAGGCTATTGGCAAGATTTTTCTGAATATTTCAACTACTCAGTTTGCACATGAGTTATTTGTCGACATACTGAGATATTCCTAGCATTGGTTGGGTTTGACCCTACTTGACCAAGTCATATAGACATGAGTTGATAGGGCTTGTTCCTTCATTATGTGGGAAAAGCAGTTCAGAATCTTTCGATTCTGTGAATAACTTTATTTCTCTTACTCTGTAGTTATTTAGTACAAAGTACTGAATATATGAGATGAGATGAATGAATTTTATCATCGATTTGGCCAAAGTGTAAATTAGCAACTAAATCAAATTCAATATAAGAAGAGTGAACTGTTGTTTTCCTACCTTGCATTTTGAACCTTGTATAGAAGATAATTGTTTGCCATGTTATCACTAATCACAATGAAACATGCATTTGCCAATGTATTCATAGTTTGGATAATTGCGCTCTTTATCCAAGATTCATATCTAGAACCATTTAGAATGGTATGAATTTTATTTCTTGGATTCTAAATTGCTCCATTAAATATTGCCATCTCAGGAAGGTCCTAAACCATGAGTCTTTAACTTGCTTCCATATAAGATTACACTACTTGTGAATTAATTGCTTCACAAGAATCATATGATTGGCCATCTTTTGTCTGCTTAAAAATACCTTCTTTCATATTCTCAGAGTTCTAATGAGTTCAAATGCATTATGAACTCCATCAACATTGGATTGATGGCACCATGGATAAACAATGAACCTACAAAATGTTGGATTTTATAAAAAATCATTGCTTGCTTTAGTTTGGATTTTAGTATCAAGTGTCTCAATTAATCACCTAGATCGGGCATACTCTTATGAGTAGACAACCTTGATAAAAAATATCTATATTCCTTTTGCTACAAGTTGTGTTCTCCACCTGCTCTCCATTCTTATCGTACATTCCATGATGACAAGTCTTTCCATAATATCAATACTATGCTAGAATAAATAGCTTCATTCCTTAATTTATAATCATGTAGATAGTAAATTTGCTTCTCATTATTTGCTAATCCAAAAATTTCATTAAGCTCAAAATCAACATTCTTCTCTAGAACATGCTCCTCAATAGTTTCTTTCTAAAAGTCAATTTGATAAGTTTGTTGAAATAGAAAAGTCAATAAGGTAGTTTTTTTTGCATTAAATTTCAAATCTTCCACATAAATAGAGGATTCTCCAAGGTCCGCTTCCTTTCACTTTCTTGCAGTCTTGAGTGTTCTTCCTTCTTAAACATTTTCTTCATCTCCAACTACTTGGAAACTTCTATTTCTCCTCTTTCTTTATTGACCTTCTTATGTAGTTATAAAGGCCCTTTTTGTTAGGATACCTCACTTCAAGTAACTCCAATTAACCATCAAAGGAAACTTGATCTTTGAACTTACTAGGTAATTCTTGATACTGTTCAAGTATTTTGGTGGCCTCAAATTAATGATTCATTAAATTCTATATTTTTATCAATGCGTCTTAAACATGATCTATATCCTTTTCTTTTTTTAAGAACCTAGGTTGAAAAGGATTGTGTGTGGAATTGATCACGTACCAATTATTTACTAAAGGGATCTTGTTTCGATTTAAACCTACCATGAACTCTCATAATATTTTCCAATGCATTCTAACTTTGTTATAAGATATTCAAGCAAATAATCTGTCTTATATCTATCTCACATGACTCACAAGCTAACAAAAATAAAGCTCTATATATAATTATTGAAACATGTAACATATGCAATCTGCAATAAAATGTTAACTTTTTTAATAGGTTGGCAAGATCACAACTATTTTAATGTCCCTAGTAGGAATGTTAGCTGAATTTCACCACATTTTAAATTCAACACAAACCATTTTCTTTCTAATCACCAAGATCCCAATGAGGGCAAGGTGAGAGCATATGGAAATTGGGACATGGGTTCATGGTACATATTTGATTGATTATTCTATTTGAGACTCATTATTGATTCACATGTCTATTGAGTGTACTTGTGGTTTCTTCGATTATATTAGTTAATTATGAGGATTCAATCTAAATAATTGATAAAATAGAATAATTGTTTATTTGAAATTAATTAATGTTATTTTTGAATAAATAAAAAAGTCAAATTGGAATTGACTTGCAAGTTGCATATTTTTAATTAAGGTAAAATGGATTTTTCAAGGGCCCAAACCTTTTTACAAAAAAATTACATGCAACCATCAAAATAAGTTCCACAAGAAATAGAACAACCAAAAGGGGCACAAAAAATAATTTCCCTTAAGACTAGCCTCACATGTTTTCAAGGGATACTAACACCCTTAACAAACAACAACAAAAAATGAAATTGCAGCCAAACCAACACAAAAGAGCAGCAAACACTCACAAACCAAAAACCCAAAGAGTTGACATCCTACATGATGCTTGTAATATCCCTTGCAACTTTTGATCTAAATTTTTGCTCTCAAGGAATATCGTAAGGGTTACCAAAATGCAAAACAAAGATCTTGGTTACTATGACCTTCTAACACTTTAGGATTTTTCACCTAAAGGAGAGAGATAGACCAAAATGTCAATGTTCACACTTCTTAAACCACTGTAGAAATTCCTTACAAATCTTGGCCTAAGTTTGCCTCAAGGAATATTGTTAAACACTTCACTTGCAAACTCTTAACTAGTTGTTTATGAGTTTTCAGTTCACTTGCTTGTCTTCAAATGGTCTCAAATGAATGTAAATACTTGCAAATCATCACTACAATATCTAGGCAATGATCTAATATGAAGATGCAATTCACTTTTGTCTTTGAATGCATATATATGGACTTTATATTAAAAACATGCACCTACAACCAACTGTCATTTTCACAAACACTTGGTATGCATACTACTGTGCTATTCTAAAAGATCATTAAATTGAATCTAAAACTCCCAACTTGTAACTCCTTTATTCAAATGCAAACCCAAGTACAATATAGCATGAATTCGCCAAGACTCTTGGCTCACAATGAAAATGCAAATACAATGCCAAGTCTGATATGAAATAACCATCTACAGCAGCAATGCTAATGATTACAATTGACGATGTAAACTACTACAAATGACATGAGGAACCTTATTATGAAATCGCCCTATGCTGGAGATGAAGAAGTAACCAATATCCAATGCAAAGAACCTCCTCCAAGCTCAAATTGAAGCCCTCTACCAGCCGCCCCTGTTCTGAAGAATAATGCAGATATATAAAATAATATACAGCCTTTATGACTCCTTTATGGTATGCAAACCAGAACATAGGCCCCAAGGATGGAGCGCCCTAGCATAGGAAGTGAAATCAATTCCTTTAGAAGCCTCCACAAGCTAAATCGAGGCCCTACATGGTGCCATAATATGACTGTAATTTAATATCAGACTTCTGCAAATATATATCAGACTTCAACAGTCCTTCAATATGTCTTCAATGCTACTAGTCGATGCAAATATGATGCCACTAATGATCTCTAATCAAAATGCAAAATGTCTTCAGAAAATTTGGCCGATGGCCACCAATGAAGCACAATTAGAAAGACTGAAATATCTTCCTCTCAGCTGCAACCCTTCGGAGGAATATTTTACCACCTTAGTTATGCTAATCAATGGGAGTTATCGTTCCCAAAAACCAAAATACAAAATCTGCAGAAACCCCTAGGCTTCTCCATAAACATCAAATGCAATCTTCAATTTATTGGATATCCCAAAATGAGCCCTTAAGATCCTTTTATACTTTTCCTAAAAGAGTCCACACACTTTTCTTGCCAATGTGGGATAAACAATATATTATATATTTTTAGTGACTTTATGATATAATATTTTATTTAAGTCACTTTATTAAATTAATTAAATTTTTTTTTTTTTTTTAGACTACGAGAATGGTGTACGACCCCCTATAAAGCAGATGCTTTGGTAAACTTTTAACGTGAGGCGGCGCTGGCGCGACACGCCCTCCGGTACCACGGGACGGGGGAGACTAGAACTCGTGACCAGCAGAGCCGCAACGGAATTACTTAGCCAACCGAGCTAGGGCCCCCGCCCTTAAATTAATTAAATATAATGTTACTTTATAATATTTATTTATTTAATAACCTTACAAATAATTAATTTAATTATTTATTACCCTTATTATTCCAATTCAACTTAATCTAGGAATCCAACAACCACAAGCAATATTAGGCAAAAATGGGGACATTACAATGCTAGACCCCAACCTAGCAATCCGCACACCCTTAAAATAGTTATGTGACTCAATAACTTGTTTAGGAAAACCTCTCTTCCTTCTTTGAACCAATGTCCAAGAAACATCATTATCCAAACCTTTTAGATTGAGAACAAATGAAAGGGTACTCCACCGTCACCTCAACTCATGATGCCATGTGCAAAGGGGGAGAATGTATAATACAAGAAATAATAAGCTAGACGAAATCTAAAGGCAATGCAAAAGGTGTTGGTGTAAATAGTGACTTTCTCAAACTAGTTAAGCTTTGTCATACCTAGAGAGAGTCGTATTCACATTGCTTAAGTCTCCACTTAGGGACTAATATAGCTTTGTCTCATCTCATGTGGTTGATACATGTTTCTTCACTTGTGATACACCTTTGCATGCACTCTTTCCACTCACTATAACACTTGACATGTGAGTTAACAAATGTTCCATCATTGGAGGGGTAGCCATTCATTGTAGTCCACTTGCCTACCTTCACCACCTTGCCTATATATGCAAGGTTTCTATGTACATTCAAATCATCTCTTGTTTCAATCTTTTGATAATATCAATTAGGCTTATATGTGTACTTGTATTTTGTGGAAGTTTCTAGTGTTTGCTTTATAATCTTGGAAATCATAACAAAAGGAGCATCTACACCTAAACTAAAAAGAAGAATTCATAGTGGGAATTGTAGTTATCATTAGAACCTTACCAACTATGGAGGGATACCACATGGGAAGACGGACCACCATGACCACATTCGGATCCATCATAGGGGAGAACTTAGGGGAACTGCCATCCTTAGAGTTAGAAAAATCACCCATACTCAAGTGTTCAGGAAGGAAATTTCACCATCAAGTAGTAAGCGGGAGAAATTAGTAGCAAGGAATCCAATAACAAATCACCATTTGTAGCAGAAGGGAAGGCCTTCATAATCAATTGGTTGCATCCAAGGCATGTTTTCCTCTATCAAAATGATAGCTCTAGTAAGAGCCTTGGAGATGTCAATGTCAACAAAGAAAAAGAATGATTGGTAACCATCAATGGTTATTACACTCACTATATTAATAATATGATGTTTACAATAAAATGAGATTTATTTGCCTGTCCTAATTCTTATGTGTGTGCTACAATTGTCTAATATGCTTCATACAACAATATGACACCCAAGAGCTTATACTTGTAGGCACAGTGCTTTCTCAAAACTATCAAGTGGTAATAAAAAATAATGAGAAAAAATCAACCTATGTGAATTCCAACACCCCATTTAAATCAAATATTCAATCAATGTGCTCCATTTTCATGCACACAAATTTAGCTTATAAGATTCTCTTACAATAAGTAAAAATAAGATTCAAAGATGCCTTAGGTATTATGTTCTCATAGATCTTTTACAATGTCACTCATACATTCTAGATGCTCTTATAATGTCTACATCATAGGTGCTCATGATGAGGTTAACTTTAAATGAATAATTTGAAATTCCCTCTCTAAGCTTGACACACACTTTTATAATGTCTACATCATAGGTAGTCATGATGAGTGTTATCATGGAATCTACCAGTGCTCGATCCATGGATAATCCCCCTATGAAACTTGTTCATTTCATAGGTTCGTGATATTCAAGCATGCAAAATGAGGCGAACTTCAATTCACCTCAATGCACGATCCAAAGTCTCAAACAGTGTGTTTGAGCATTCCCCTACGTCTGTATTTTGAAGAGCTTCGAAACAAGCATCTTCATCAGCTTCCGACCTTTGGGAGTTGTAAAAATTGTCAAACATGTAGGAGTGCTAAAAATCAGTGCTCCTATATGTTGACTTAGTCATTTTTACACTTTAGGTGTAGGAGCATTGATTTTTAGCGCTCCTACATATTGTTGCTTTTGCAAAAATTGCACAAGCGGTGAAAATCACCGCTTGTGCACTTTATGTCCCACCGTGTCTAAATATGCATGAGCAGTATTTTTCATTGCTCTTGCACTTTTTTCGCCACTTATTCCACCATATTTAATGTGCGACTTAAGTTCATTTATGGCACCTTTTATAAAATTTTAAAGTGGTTTTAAAATAATCACTCTTCATTCAACCTGCCATTCTTTCATTCCTCTATGTGTTGGGCGACCTTCAAACCACAGTGAACCTAATTTTGAAGATTTCTCAAGCATCGAGTTAGGGTTTCGGTGTCTTTCCGCCAAGTATGTTGCCATCTCTCTTCATTACATTTCACCATCCTTTCATTTTTTGAACATATTTGTAAATCTTTTTTTCCATGTCGCTCTTATGTTGTTCTTGATTGGGGTTTGTGTCCCTTCACCTTTCAAATTTGATTCTTCTCTCTTCATTTGTGTCATGCATTTTTTATTTTCACCATGTTCCCTTCTTCATTCGTGCCCTAGGTTTTTAATGTCTAGTTTGCTTCTCTTTGAACATTTATTTTTACCTATCTTCCATCTGATTCATCGTCTCGTAGCGGTGTTTTGATCTATCTTAACCATTAGGTTGAAACCTCCAAACAAATTGAGAGATCATCACTCAAATTGTTTGAGTGGTGATTTTCACCGCTCGAGCACCAACTAAAAACACCCGACCTTCAATGTAATAGTGGTAAAAATAACCGTCGTTATGCCTTGATCGCCACAACCATTCCATGTCATAGCGGCATTTTTTTCCGCTTTTACATGTTGGAGATTTTTGCAACTCCACATGTAGGAGCAATGAAAATCACCGCTCCTACATGGATTGGTTTTACACTTAAATGTAAAAGTGCCTTTTTTCCCTGCTTCTACAATTCAACTTTTCTCCAAGTCTGAGACAAAATGTCAAATTCTACATGAAGAATATGCAAGGGCACTGATTTTTAGTGCCCTTACATACAAAATCACCATTCCAAGTGTAGGAGTGTTGATTTTCAGCGCTCCTACACATTTGGTAGTTTTTCCCTTAAACACTTCAAAATCACTCTATTTTTGCTTCGAATATCATTTCTTCACTCATGCTCTGTTTTTCATGCCTAATTGCTTATTTCACGCTTTCTCCACATTGCTTGCTTTCCTCACGCTTCCCAATGTTGTAGTTTCTCCTAACGCTTGTCGATTCATCATCCTTGCAGTTTCTCTCCAAATCTCGTCAAGTGATCCTGAAAGTAATATCCTTTGATCCTGATTCTTCTAGATGATAGCAAAGAAGCCTCCATCATCTTCTAAGGCTAAGGGGAAAATGAGATACAAGTACCAAGGTGTCTATCCGCCTATAGTGGTGATCTCAAAGGTGGACGAAATAAAGGACACCAAGGTTGGTCATTAGGACCTTGTAGACTTTGTTAAAAGAATTGAACAGAAGCCCTTGGAAGACAGTTTGAGAGCTATTGTTCATAGCAATCTACATCTGGTGTCCACATTCCCGACATCTGCTCATCACACAGAGTTCGTTCTCCAGGTTTCTTCCCACTACATCCGAGAGAGCAGAAGTGTGATAGATTCCTCTGGACAAGATATGATGAGGCTAGACCCTGATTTCTTTGACATTGTTTTCAGAGTCCCACACATGGAAAAATACTCCAAGATTTCAATGCAACAAGCACAGGAAGTTTATGATGTAGATCCAGCCAAGGCTAAGAATTTGATTAACAGCCAATGGTTGAAAAAACCCAGGCCTAATATCTCAAGATGGCCAAAGCGGCTTCCTAGGAGTGACTTCAAAGAAGATGTTAGGGACATGATTACACTCCTAAGTAGGGTTAAAGGATTGCCTGGATCATCTCATTTTTAGGAATGGATGTATGAATACATTCAGATCATAAGAAGATAGAAAGATCATATTGATTAGGGAACACAATCAATGACGAAACCCATGAACAGCTAATAAATGTGCCAACCACTTTGAAGTTCTATATAACTTCTTATTTGGTGTATGTTACAGCCATGATGAGGTGATTCCCAGGTTTATCTACAAAGGGGAACCGAAACTCTGTACCTATGTACAAGTATTTCTATCAACTAGAGCTAAAGGAAATCCTTCATCATTTCAGGAGGATCACAGGTTCCTTCTTTGCACCTCTCCTTTTCAGTTTTGACCCAACTCTCGAAAAGAAGAGAGTATCTGACGAGGCCTACAAAGTGGTGAGTAAGGTTGGGTGTATATTCTTGCAATTTCCAACTTTCACTTACATGAGGGTAGGTTGCTACACTGGGTGTCCTTATATGTTGCCTAGGTATCCCTCAAATAAGTGGATACTCATGGAGCTATGCAGATAGCTTATCTCAGTTCACAAAGAATGAATGAGAATTCACAAACCGGGGTTCAAGTTTCCACTAACAATTGGTAGACATACCATTTAAAGTGTGCAAAAATCCAAATCAGTCTATGCAAAAATACAGGTCATGACAATAAGTACATACAAATACAGATTTGACTTTGATTACTGGAATGTGAATAGGAAATTGAAGAAGGATCACAGCCACAAGTACCACTTCGAAGACATATGGGTTGAATGTAGAGATGAAGAGGCTATCCGCAAAATGGATTATTGTAGGCTAACCATAGAGCAGATCAAGGATCTTGGTGTTGCTGACCTACCAGAGGGTTTCAAAGATCTTGGTGACAACATGAACGCTGCCTATGATGAAAATGAAATTTCTAAAAGACCTTTTCCTGCTATACAATGGTCTAAAATGGAAAGTGTCTCCATCAAGGAAAGGCTTGCTCCAATACTGGCCAACACAGCAGAATGGTTGCACAGACATGGCTTCGAGATGAAAGCCTTCAAGATAGAGTCAGAAGGAGAGGAACTTGGAGCAGAAGCCAACCAACAACAAGAACTCTGCACAAAAGACAAGCATGTGGTTATTCCCTCTTCTTCTCAAAGAGGCCCTAGAATTAAGTTCACTGTTGGAAAGAAGGATACACAGGTAGTTCAAGAAGAAGAAGCCACAGAATCTGAACCATCTCACTCAAAAGAAAAAGGGTCTGATTCTAAACAGGTAGATTTCGAAGAAGAAGGAAATTCAAGTGAGGAATTTGTTGAAGAAGAAGATTTTGAGGAAGAAGATTCTACAGGAGAACAAGATTCTAAAGAATAAGATCAAGAAGGTGATAAACAGGAACTCAGGCATGATGAAGAACAAACTCTATCTCTACATGAGAATGTTGTTGAAGATCTTCCCCAGACGTCATCACCTATAACTTCAAATGTTCCTCATATACCTCCTAATCCTAACACTCCTCCACCTATGTTTCCTACATCTCCTCCTCCCACATCTACCATACATGCGGTGGACATTTCTCATCCCCCTACAGTATCAACCATGCTTGACACTCTTCCATCAGTTTCAAATACACAAACTATTGATATTTTTTCAAGCCCTCCATCATCCATTCCCAATTTGTCATCTCCATCCTATGACATCACTTCTAAAGTTGATTTCAATATATTCATGAATGAATCTTTGCAAGGTCAACTTGGTGTGCAATCTGCTGGAGCAGTCATGACAGACACTACCCCAATTGTCACCATACCAGTCATTTCTATAGAAGCGGTTGTGACAAAAGAGCTGACAATCAGTCAAGACGCTCATACTTCCTCTCTTCCCCCTTGGTTGGTATCTCAAGTATCGAAGCGGAAGAAGCAAATGATCTCTCCAGAAGAGCTCGATCTTAAAGAATAACCCCTCCAAAAGCCAAGGGGAAGAAAAAGGCCAAAGTACATTCCAAAATTCATGTTGAAAAGATTGGCCATAAGTTTGTGGAGATTGGTATACCGCCACAAGAGGAAGGAGATGTAAATATAGAGGACTACACCGTCACTAGAGTCCAAATCGACAAGGTGACAAATGAAAGTGCCAAGGCGGATTCTCAACTAGTCCTAGATGCATTGGCAGGAAGGCTTGACAAAATGGAGCAAGCCCAAAACATGTATAAGAAGAAGGCCGAGCATTATGCCACTATTTTGAGGAGACTTGCAAGATCTTCAAGTAATGCAAAACCTTTGGCAATGATAAGCGCTGAGGACCTAGCTATGAAGAAGGCTGAGAAGTTTGCCTCCAAAGGAAAAGTGTTGTATGATTTCATTGATGAAATTGTAAAACATGGTTCACAGATTATAATTGTTGTAGATGAGAAAGCCACACAAATAGCCAAGCTCAAAATAGGGCTTGATAAATAAGAAAGTATTATTTCCCAAGAGCATAAAGAAATGGAAAAATTCCTGTTATTATGGTCACAAATGAAATAGGAAAGGCTCATCAAGTTGGTGGAAGTTGGGGCAATTCCTGACAAGGAGAAATATGTGGAAGTAAGAGAATCACTCAAACATCACATTCAAGTGATCAAGTCTCTTACCGAAGATCTCCACCAAGTGCAAGAAGATTTCGAAGGACATCGTGCTATCCTAGAAAAGGGAATTAAGGAGTTACTAGGACAGCTCCTTGAAGAAAACCGCATCTTCCTCCAGGCCACTGAACTTTTTGAGATCTTCAAAGAAGCCGTCATAAAGCAAGTAGAGAGTGCAGACTTTTCAAAGGCCTCCATGCATGTTATTTGTGATACATGGCTCACTCTTGATAACCTCAAGATACATCTTGACAGGTGCAAAAATATTCACTCATCTGCCATGAGATCAATCACTAGAATTCACACCATTGTGGATTACACTATTGGTCCAGATGGGGCATTCATCCTAGAGACAAGAAAGAGATATGAAGACTTTCGCGCCCAAATCAAGGAACCATGAAGGCTTCTTTTCTCTAGTGTTAAATATTTTTATGCTTTCCTTTACGCATTTTGTATCTTAAATGTCTTTTGAGCAAATGTAATTGCATGTAAAGTCTGAGATGTTTTCTAAAAAAGATGGACAACATTTTTAACTAAGTCAAAGTTAGGTGAGATTTTCCTAAATTAGCTCACCTAACTTTCCTAATTTAGCTCACCTAACTTTCCTAATTTTGCTCAACTAATATCCTAATTTTTCTCTTCCCTCTCTTTTATAAATAAGAGGGAATTCCTTTGTAATTGTTGTACCCAAAACCAAATTTTTTGCTTCACTAAGGCATTTTGCTTAATTGAGTCTTAATCTTGTTAAAGTGTTGTCAAATGGTCATTTTTGGGGTTTTTAAATATGGAGTTGGTGTCAGTGTCATGTCAGCCTGTTACTGAGAAGATTTAAGAAAAATGAAAATCTGAACAGAAATTACTGAAATTTTCTATCTCTGGAGAAGGGAGCACATTCTCAAATGGGCGCCCTATCTTTTAGGGGTCCAGATCCTGTTTTTAGGGTTTGTCACCTCCAGCAGACATTTTTTCGGCATCACGTCAGCTTCGCAGTGAGCTATTAAGTTTATTAAACGGACCTGTTTCAAGCAAGTTGTGGAAGATACAGCGCAAAACGAGGCGTAAGCGAGAATTGGCTAACACTGGAGAAAAGCGCAGCTTTTCAAAAAGGCGCCCATCTTTTTGAGGTGCCAAATGTAGGTTTTTGGCTAAATGCCACCCAAGATGTTTATCTCACTTTTCTTTGAGCTTCGCGACGCATCCGTCAGCGGGTGAATCTGAGTTGCTGAAGCTCTTGAACTGGAGGTCAAACATAGGGTCAAATCTTAGTCAAAATATCAGAGGAAAAAGCAAAAGAGCAGCTTTTGAGAAAGGCGCCCAAGCTTTTCAGGCCTTTAATGCTTTCTTTCTGATGATTTCAGATGCCTAATGTGTCCGTGTTACATTCAGCTTTTCGTTGCCTGTCTTCGTCAGATCAGAAGATGTCTCATCAGCCTGCAGTCGAGGTTTTTATATTATTTTTGTCGTTTCCAGAAATGGCTAAGTTTGGAATGAAAAGAGCAACTTTTGAAAGGGGCGCTCCTGTTTTTCACCCCTCAAATAATGTTTTCTAGGGAAATGTGCCTTTGTAGCTGTCGTATAGAATCAAGTCAGCTCCGCAGTGAACTTGAGTTCCAGTCCTGAAAATGAGTAAAACAGAAGTTATGAAGGATTTTGTTTTTCCCTTCGTACGAAATGCAGAAGTTGAAATTTGACTGTCTGAGAAAAAGCGCAGCTTTTGAAAAAGGTGCTTGGATTTTTGAGCCTTTAGATGTCAATTTTATGGTTTGCAGTCTCAAGATATCTTTTGATCAGTTCTTACTGAGCTTTGCAATGCAGCTGTCAGCCAGCCAATCGAAGAAGTCAGTCAACCAGTGTCAGAGGATGAACAGAGGTCCCGGTAGAGGTTTGAGCTTAAATTTTCATGAAATTTGGCTAAGTCTGGAATTCGTTTGAGAGTTCAAAATTGAATTTTCGAAAGTGAGTTGAATGGACACCTTAACTGGAGTTCTGACTGCAGTTGGACTGAACAATTTCTGGGTTGTTATCTTCAGTTCATATGTTGGCATGTGGAGTGATCTTTCAGTTTGCATGTTCAGTTAACTACCTTGCATGTTGAGTTAACTTGATTGCATGTTAAGTTTAACTGAAGATTATTACTGAATGTCAACTGAAGTTCAAAAGGGACGAATTGAAGCATGAAGCATTATTTTGTGAAGCATGAAGCATTTTTAGTGAAGTATGGCGAATTTGAAGTTGTTAACTTCACTCATCAAAAGGGTTGCTATTTTTAGATTTTATTGTTTGAAGCATAGTTTTGTGAAGCTACGCATTCTTGAAGCCCAACTGAAGTTCCAAAAGGGTCGCTATTTTTAGAATTGTTTAAAGTATGAAATTGGCAAATTCTTTTCAACAAAGATTGTCAACTGAAGTTCTCAAAAGGGACGCTTTAGTTCTAAATTGTGAATTTAAAGCAAGCGTGAAGATGGCGAATTCAACAAGAATTGTCAACTAAAGTCAAATTCGCATGAATTTGTTAACTGAAGATTGAAAGGGAAACCCTAAAGCATGGTGCTTTATTTAGCATATTTTAGTTTCAGTTAACTAAAATGAGGTCCAATTAGAAGCCAAGCGCCATTTTTCATGGATTTGATGCTTTATGCGAATTTCAAAGATGAAAGCTTATTTATTTTAGCCATGGCGTCCATTATTTCATGATCTTTAGCTCTGAAGTTCTTATTTCTCTTGAGCGACCAGCAAGCTAAAGGTGCTACAGGTGTCCGAATTCAGCGTTCTTCATAGCCACGAGTTCAAATTGTTCAGAGGAAGGCGATTCTAGACTTTATTTTCACTTTGCATGCAGGTTTTATCAAGTTTGAAAGAAGAGATTTGCTGATTTTTCAGAAGCAGACAAGAAAAACTTTCTATCTTCTGTCTTATTTCTTCTATTTCTCACCTTAGGTACTTTCTTCGCATGTCAAAGAAATTCAACATATATTCAGAATTTGATCATCTGGGTTCGCATACTTCAGTATTTGCAGCAAAACCCACATCTTAGATTTTTTCGAGAAAATCGCCCCGTAGCCTTCATTCTGAAGCTCTGTGCTTTTTTTCGAGAATTTCTTTGCATGTGGGCCTGAAACACATCTTTTTGAAAATCTCATCATCTAGGTTTGTTCAGAATTCCGTTGTGCATAAAACCCATGTTCCAGATTTTCTCAAGAAAATTTGCCCCGAGAAGCTCTAAAAACCCCTGCAGTTCTCGACTGAAAAATCTTTGCATGTCAAGCTAAATGGCGTTTTTTCACAATTCTAACATTGTGGGTTGTCTTAGAATCATTTTTCGGACAAAACCCATGTCTCAGAATTTTTGGTGAAATTATCCTCCGACAGGGTATTTTTAGCCTCACCAGGGGCCATTTCAGCTTTCTGGAGAAAGTTGTCAGAACATAGCCGTGTTCACAATCAATGGGCGAGTTTTTCAGAATGCAATTCACGTAGATTGAATTCAAGATCAAATTGGTCTTAATTTAGGTTTTCATCAGAGCAGCTGACAATGAAGCGTTAAGTTGCAAAAGGAACAGAGATTACTTCATTTACGGAGCCGCCAAAGTCACTCAAATCCCATGCCATTGTCTTCGTGAAGATGGTACCTACACTGATCTCGAGGCTGTGCAAACTAAGTTCCAGAAGCATGTTTGTGATATCTTGATGGAGGTTCTGATCACATCTTCAGTAATTTCAGCTAATTTGAGAAAGGCGACTGAAGAATGTAAAGATGGTGTGCACACAATTACCGAAAGTGGCAAAGAACTAAAGAAACAGACTGTTATTTTTAGCAGCATCAAAGTGCCAGATGATAGAGAGATCGATGAGTTCTTGGTCGAAGTGTTAGACCGAGTTGACATGGAGTGATCTGCTAGTTGGAACCTCCAGTTAATTTCTAGGGTTGAGTCCTGAGTGGCAGTTAACTTGACTTCCAGTCTTGAGTTAACTTGCTGACTTAACACATGCTTATCTCATTCTTGGAATTATCAACACAGGAGTTAGGGTTAGGGTTTCCAGTTAACTGAAGGTAGTGGCCAGTTAACTTTGCTTTAAATAAGGATGTGCATGCTTGCACATTGTCCAATTAGGTTATTTGTACCAATTAAACTAATGGTAACTTTCCAGTTAACTGTATAGTTTACTTCATTGGGGTTTAATAATTAATCTTGCATGCATTTGCGAGACTATAGTTAACACAAGGTGATTTTAGGGTTCCCTACACCTTGATGTATATAAATAAGAGCTTTTGCTCATTTGTAATTAACTTTTGCTTGAGAGAGAAATATATGCTGCGCCTACCTTGCCCTCAATATTGCTCTTTTGGTATTTGTTCATGTGTCTTCACTATTGCGATTAATTGTTATGCCACATAGGGTTTCAAGAGATTGTAATGGTGAATTCTTTCTGTCTTGTGAATCTTTTATTGTTATGATTAAGCGTTATGCCACATAGGGTTTCGTAAGATTGTGATGATAAAAGCGTTTTGTGAAGTCCTTACTATGTTGATCAAGTGTTATGCCACATAGGGTTTCATAAGATTATCATGGTAAATCTTCTCATAGTTTAGATAAATCTGTTTTGTGAATTCTTTTGTCATTACGATCAAGTGTTATGCCACACAGGGTTTCATAAAGATCTTGATGATAAAAGCCGTTTAGTAAGTCTTTACTGTTATGATCAAGTGTTATGCCACACAGGGTTTCATAAGATCATCTTGGTGAATTCTTAAATCTGTTTTGTGCCCAATAAGCTTGTTTAGATTGAGATGATAGTTGCGCCACCTTGCCTTCAAGTAGAGAATCTAAACTCGTTTATCGTCCGATAGTCAAACCCGCTCCATTTCCTCATGCTCTATTTTCTTGAGGAAACTGGATAGATTTAAAGTAGTTAGCTTAGTTGTAGTTAATGATCTGCGAAACCAGAAAATCCTTAGCTGCAATGTTCTTGGTTTTCTTAACCTTGTGCCTCTTCCAAATGAGAACAAAAAGATAGGACTTAGATTACTTTTCTTTTCCATGCATTCCAGCACAACGAGGGAGCTTCCCCTCCTAATTTGAAGAGCACTCATTGCGTAGTGTACATAGCTGTCCGTACAAACCTGCACTCCAGAGGTGTTAGATTTTACGCCAACAGTAATCTTTATCTTTTATCTCTAGCAACGAGGTGTTGCTCATTTTGCAACAAATGTATGAAACTTTGTGTTCAAATTTGTGAATATGAATCTAATCAATAAAGAAGGAAGTTGCATACCAAAATTTGTGTTGGATCAATCATCTTTTGAATTTGATTAAGATTGGTGGTGATTAGTGTGTGAGATCTAAGGGCTTTGGATAAATCTATGTAGACTTTGTGTTACACTGTTTATTTGAATTTGTGTTTATGTTTGGATTACTATTGGTGGATGATCTACAAGACTTTGTGCTTGTAATTGTTCATGTTGTTCATGGAATTGTTGTATCTAAGAAGACTTTGTGCTTCTAATATGACAAATATTACATCTCACAGATCCATCAATGAAAAGCTACGGAACAACTTTGTGCCTTTGTGAGCTTTTCTTTCTCATTTTATTGTTTATTATTATCAAACTTGGTATCTCTAAGCTTTGCTTTGACAAGATAGAGATATTGGCATACTACTTTTTTTTTAGTTTAAATATGTTTTGAATCAGAACTATCAACTGTGAAGCATTGTAAAACATCTTCTATAAAAAAAGAGAGAAGCATGAATGTGGCACACCCCCCATCTCATAATTATAGTGTACATTTTGTAAATACTTAATTAGTTTTGTTTAGCTTATGTTAGCATTAAGAAGGGTGCCTCCCCTTTCTGAGAGGAGAGATCATATCTCACACAACTGTGGTTGAAATCTAGGTTGTGTAATCTATTGAAAAGGTGATTACATAATTTTCACCCAACAATGAGGTTAACTTCAAATGAATAATTTAGTACCATCTGCTAGTCTTGGATTTGGCATATACATTATAACTTCATTTGGGTTTGCTAGCTCCCACCAAAACAAAGAAAACAGTGTAAATATTAATAATCACATAATCACATAATCAATTCAAATAAACATGTGATATGTCAATAATCTAAAACTTGTCTGCTAAATTATGGAATATATTATAACTTATGACTAGTCAATCTAGTCCATTGAATATCTTAAAAAATAATTTTTATATGAATATCAAGCATACCTCCCATCTATCAGATTAAACTTTAGAGGGTGCTCAAAGTAATGAGGATCAACATGAATAGAACATAACCAAACTATTACTTTTCAACCTTTTGGAAACTCGTAACCTATTATAAAAACAACACAATTTAATCTTCCACTTAGTGAACTAATCTATTGAGAATATCCTACAAATTTTTTTGCATATTTTTGAGAAAAAAAGAAATAGCATTGAACTTTGTATCCTTTGCCACAGTTCTAAACATAAAGTGTGCTACATTTGCAAGTCTGATAACTTCATCAATCACCTACATGCATGATATAAGCATTAGATGATATCATTGGCATCATAGAATTGGCATCATACAAATTTATGTGCATACTTACAAATTAATAAGAACCAACATGCATACTTACAAATTAATCCAAAAAACCATTTGGGTCTTCTCTACTCTTTATTGTGTCAAGTATTGCCTTATGGTCAGACTCTTCACCTTCCACAAGGTCTTGTTCAAAGGTCTACCCCCATATTTGATCAAATGAACATTGGATGCCACGACAAGGTTTGAGTAATGAAGAATCTTTCGATGCATGTCAAAGTCCTGAAACAGCCAAACATTAACACTCTTATGTGGGTACCTTCTAAGCCACGTTCTAGTAACAATCACTAATCATGCAGGGTATTCAATGTTTTCTCCATCTATAACTGGGGCCTCCAATTTCTTTTTGGCCTCAACACAACAACACAAGTAATAATTTGTTCCCTCTTCATTGTCTTCATCTGCAATAACTGCATAAACATGCCCTGCATTGATATGTGCAACAAATTAGATGAAATTAGTCAACATTAAAAATACACTACAAAGTAAGATAAGAAAAGGAATTTCAAAAACTATGCAAGTAGATATATTACCTGGTTTAACTAGATCTAATATGTGGTCAATGTCAACCGATGATTTTGTCTATGTCAGTTCCAATCTTGCCAGAGGTAAATTTGTGTGAAGTGGGCTAAGATAACATAACCACCATTCATCAACCCACTCCTTTAACTCACACTCACCCAGGGTTGCATTGTACATGAAGAACAAAAGCATGCCATCTTTCACATATGGATACTCCATGAACCTGCATTTGAGCTAAGGAAATAGTGGAGCTCACTCGATCCTGTCAATGTACAACAATCCTCATATGGTGCAATGTTAGTATCATCTATTGACCAAAAAAATCTACGAACTGGAGACTTACCTTCATTACCTACACCCATCGAAGCATTACACCACTCGATGATTGATTTTGCATCTGGAAACTTTGCATTTTATTTATACTTTAACTCTTCTCATGCTAATGCTCTTTTGATACATGCTCCCGCACCGTCATGCTCCCCCTTTCAATGCTTGACCTCACAAAAGTTCCACATATGTTGAACACCTATAATGACATGCATCTTGCTCAACCAATAGAACATCTATGAGTTCTTGAACTGTGCTACACAGTTATCCAACCATATTATATGTTGATTGTATGCTATGCCCCCTCTAAGCCAAATCACTATAGAACAACTAGAAGCAACCTTGCACGAACTCTGGAGAATGTGTGCGATCATCACTAATATAAAAGTGGTACTCCCTAAATACCTTCCTTTGGTCCTCTGTACTATTAGCCACATGAATGAATACTATGTACACAAATATAGAAACCTATGTGGAGGTGTAATATTGTGACTGCACCTCATGATGTGGCTATAGAGTGTAGTTCTCTACAAAGTCGACAACTGAAACTATGCTACCAACTGGAAAGGTGTCTTTGCATAACTTGAATTGCAAGTCCAACCATCGAGCTCTATAGGTATGCCTTGCATACTCATACACTATACTGTCATGAAATGTAGACATAAATTGATACACTGGCATCTTTTGAATAACCAAATCACACCTTTTTGCTTGATTACCATCTTTTGTAATGTATGCCATTGTTTTATACTTCTCAAACTCTACTAGTTGATTTTAAACCTCATGTGTGCTTTCCATATGTTGACATATTGGTATATGTTGCAAGCCACCGCAGTGCTGACATGAACCATCCAAGCATAGTTTCCTGTAGAATACTTTTACATCCTCTCTTTCACATAATTTTTTTGATAGGAACACTCTTGACGATGTTGGTGGGGCATGTATGCCACAATCCTGCAAAACATCGTTAGTATGAAAATCTAAACATATAGAATGATAAAAATCATAATGGTTAGAAAAATCAATATGTAATCGACAACAACAATTAGTGTGTGATTTATCTTGACATAAAAAGGTTTAAGCATTTCAAAATATTTTTGAAAATTTTGAATTTGAGGATAATCTTTTTGAAATTTATGAAAAAATTGTGTTTGAGTCATATCCAAAAAATGCTTTGGATGTGGCTCACAGTTCTGACTACTGATTCTCCTTCTTACCACATCCCTTTGATTCAGAGATGGCCTTGTGTTATTCTTCCAATAGTCTTCAATTAGTGATCTCAATGCTTCAACAACTGGTTTATCTTTTCGTGGGAGTCTCCTTGAGAATTCCCATAATTTAGTTGAATTAGTGTCCTCAATTCTTTGGTTCCTTTGAATGACTCTTGATAAAAAAATTCTATTAGTTCTCAATTGTTGACTTGTCTTTCTAATGAGACGATATCTCCTTGCTTGATACTTACCAAAATAAATGTAATGACACATTGGGTGACATTACTCTCTTTTGAGTGTGAGGTCTTACCCACACTCTCATAAGCATCCATTAGATTTTTCACAATAGTATTTTCACTTGAAGCATTCAATGTTCTCAACCCAAGAATCTTCATGATGTTTCTATACTTTATACCTCGCATCATTTCAACAAATATTTGACATCTTGTGGTCTCATTTAAATTTTCAAAGAACAATCTCCAAATCTTATTAACATATCTTCTACAAGTGTATTTTGGAATTTTACCTTCCATTGGTTGCACAATATTCTCATCAATATTAATCAAAAACTTTGGCTTTCTATGCGAAATTCTAGGTGGTGTTCTCCTAGGTACATACATCTCAACATTAGGAATTTCATCAATATTTAAGTGAGATGGGCTAGATCGCGTACCTTTGTTCGAGGGTGGAATAGATGACATACCTTGAGGTTGACATGGGGATGATGGTGTACCTCCTTCCTCAAATACGAGTGATGATGTACTCTCAAATTGAGATGTGGTGGATGGTGTCCCTCCATATTCACTTGCGGTAGATAGTGTCCCTCCATATTCACTTGCAGTAGATGGTGTCCCTCCATATTCACTTGTAGTAGAGGGTGTGTCTCCAACTATGGTATTCAAATCTATCTTAGCGCAATGCTTTCATATTCGTTCCCTTTGTGCCACCAATTCATTTTCTCTTATTGATGGTTAAGGTTCCTCTTCAATTGGAATGTCTTCACCAATTATATCCAATTTCTTCTTCTGACGATGTTCTCTCATCCATTCTTTTTTCTTTGCTTTATTAGTTTCATACTCTTCCTATTTTGGTTTATTCCTTGTTCATTTCCTCAGCATGGTGGATAATTTTACCTATAGCATGATAAAGAGACAAATATTAGTTCCTAAAAAATGAATCCATACAAATAAATGAAATATATGTCATTCAAGGCTTCATACAAAATACTTACAATCATCCTATAGAAGAGTATTTCTAGCATAGACAAAGGTCACATGAATTTTTGGATGGAATACCTTAAAGAAATGTGATCTTGTTGCATTCCATGATTGCAAGATAGGCTCAAAATGGAAGCATGGACAAGGCATGTGAATTGTTTGACAATAATGTTTTGGTAGACATGTATGTAAAATGTGGTACCTTTGACAAGCTAGTGAGCTCACTAGCTTGTCAATGCGGTAGGGTTGAAAAGGTAGGGGGTTGTTTGAAAAAATGTCTCATAGAAATGGGGTGTCACGATGATGTACCTTATCAAACAGAACCCATTTATATGAGGCATTTTTTCAAACAGCCCCCTACCTTGTCAACTCTATTGCATTAACAATCTAGTGAGTTCACTAGCTTGTCAATGCTCGCATGATTTTTTTGGATCCAATGCCTTAAAGAAATGTGGTCATGTGGCATGTCATGATTGCAAGATAGGCTCAAAATGGAAGCATGGACAAGGCATGTGAATTGTTTGACAATAATGTTTTGGTAGACATATTTGCAAAATGTGGTAGCTTTGACAAGCTAGTGAGCTCACTAGCTTGTCAATGCTCACATGAATTTTTGGATCCAATGCCTTAAAGAAATGTGGTCTTGTGGCATGAGATGATTGCAAGATAGGCTCAAAATGGAAGCATGGACAAGGGATGTGAATTGTTTGACATTAATTTTTTGGTAGACATGTATGCAAAATGTGGTACCTTTGACAAGCTAGTGAGCTCACTAGCTTGTCAATGTTGTAGGGTTGACAAGGTAGGGGGATGTTTGAAAAAATGCCTCATAGAAATGTGGTCTCACGATGTCACTAGCTTGTCAGTGCTCTAGGGTTGACAAGGTAGGGGATGTTTGAAAAAATGCCTCATAGAAATGGTATCTCATGGTGATGTACACCCTACTACATTGACAATCTAGTGAGCTCACTAGCTTGTCAATTCTCACATGAATTTTTGGATCCAATGCCTTAAAGAAATGTGGTCTCATGGCATGCCCTGATTGCAAGATAGGCTCAAAATGGAATAATGATGGAATAATGGGTAAGGCATGTAAATTGTTTGACATTAATGTTTTGGTATAAATGTATGCAAAATTTGGTAGCTTTGACAAGATAGTGAGCTCACTAGCTTGTCAATGTGGTAGGGTTGACAAGGTAGGGGGTTGTTTGAAAAAATGCCTCATAGAAATGTGTTCTCCTATTTGAAAAAATGCCTCAGAAATGTGGTCTCACGGTGATGTATATCACCATGAGACCACATTTCTATGAGGCATTTTTTCAAATAGCCCCTATTTTTTCAACCCTATTGCATTGACAAGCTAGTGAGCTCACTAGCTTGTCAATGCAGTAGGGTTGACAAGGTAGGGGGCTGTTTGAAAAAATGCCTCATAGAAATGGGGTCTCACAATGATGTACTAATGCAGAGTGGCAGGGGAAGCAACTCCTTTTTTTGATAGCCTCTCTCAAATACTCTTATGTGAACACAAACAATTCACTATTACTCACAAGGAACCTAATAACCCAACTCAACACCTTACAACCAGAAGCAACCAAAAGTCTTGGAAAGGGCTTGAACACCATGAACATGATCAAATTAGACCATCAAACAAGATTCCACACCTAGAACCCTCCTTTCTTCCATCGCTGCAACATTAACCCATGCATCCCTTGTAGTAGTAGGAACCCGATTTTTGAGACTTTTCACAAAACTCTTCCAAAACACCTACCAACCCAATTGTGGATTCAGATACCCATTTGGGAACTACACAACATATGTCATACTCAATAGTAACTCTTTTGGATCATAAATGACTTTCAATAACCCTAGCATGGAAAAGGCTACACAATTAGCCCATTTTTGCAAACAAAGTACTCCTTAATCATCTGCTTTTCACAAAATCACATCAAATAGTCATTACTCATGTATCAAAACAACAAATTCCACAATTTGTTTACAGGGTCAAGGTCTCTATCATGCTGATCTCACAAACCCTCATTTCTAATGCAATTACTAAGGGTTTTAATGGAAAACATAACTCCAAGGTTCCACAAATCAAGCCAATGCCCCAAACATCTCTCAATACCTCTGCACAAACTCAACAAACCCCCCACAAAGTCCCTACATGCATTAATTTGCAAAAATACAACCTTGGTTCCTCATTTCCATGTTGAAATAACCCTGCTCAACCCTAGGGCATCACAAAAATGCCATAAAAATGACTCTCCTTGATCCCAAATGCATTTAAACATCTATCCTAACATGTTACAAATCAATCCACTGAGTTATAATATCAAAAAGAAGGTGGATTGATTAATACATCATGATTTGTCTCTCAAACCCTTGACTCAACAAAAACAGGGTTGTCTTTGTAATCTGTTGATTCCACACACAAAGCAACAAATTGAGACTTCAAACCAAATGAAATTGAAGGTAGACACATGCAACTACAAACACAAATGATTTCATATCATGGAAATCCTGTACGGTTCCGTACAACTCTATAAAATGTAAAAGAAACTCAGAAAATGAATGGGAAAATAGAAATTTCTTATTGCTAATGCCTCAAGTTTTCAAACCAGCCTTACAAATGAAATTCCATGCCTTTTTAAAGGCTTCTCCCTAAAAAACCAATTACCAACTGCCTCTTAACTAATTTTTAAACTCCTAATGACCATTGGAGGCCAAATTACACTTGTTACATATCTTTGTTAACAATATTTTGATTCCTTTTACAACATTTTGCTATTTGACCCTCCTAAAAATTTGAAACATTTGTGATGGTATATTTATACCTTATTAAAAGAAAATAGACTCAAGACACTAGAAATTCACCTTATTACTATGACATCGATTTTAGGAACCCAAAATGTTAGGGGTCTCTTCCTAGGGTTTTCCACCTAAAAAGAGAGATTAGGGTTCCTAAAATGTTTATGCACATTCAAATTAGGATGTATGCAATGTGATGTGATGTAAATGAACTAAAATAAATGCAATTGATTGATTAAAATGATCTAAAATGAATGTTAAAGTGCAATTTAAGCTATGTTTGAAAACACACTGCGATATGCAAACAACTATGAAAGATGAAGAAATTGAAAGAAATATGTAGAACAGAAGGTACAGGGTCAAATCTGAGTGCACCTAGATGTTGTATGAGCTTTCTGGAGTGTCTAGGATGCTGATGAAATTTTATAATTTTTCAAAGTGGGAATCATTCACCGAGGGTGGTGAATCAATCCTCCTATTGTTGAAAAAGCGTCGGGAACTGATTTTTGACAGCTGAGAGTTGATTTCTGACAAAATGCAAATTTTTTAGATTTCAAGTGGGACTCATTCGCCAAGGGTGCCGAATCGGTCCTCTGCAAGATTTCTGGAAAATCAGGAGGCAACACTGCTACACCAGATCTGGCAATGTCTGAATGTTAGGTTGTCGAGGTCAATTTTGCAAAAAACAGACAGAAAACACTCAAAATTCTTGAAAAGATGATGAGTTGACTTGAAGAGCCTAGTTGAATTGAATTCCACTTTTCAACACCTTTAAACCTGCTAAATCTATAAAACAAAGCTGCAAATACACATGCACAAAGGGGAAAAATGTTGAGGGGTTAGTGAATAGGGGTTTGCCTTGGTCAAACCCCACTTTGGTAATCAAACCCAATATAAATGAATAACATGCAAGTATTACAAACTTACCAAATCCTTGGATATGAAAATTTGAAGTGATGTCAATGGCTGCTCCAAAGTGCTTGAATTGATGATGCAAAATGCTTGAGTGCTTGAATGACTTAGAAGATTGAATGCTTGAATGAGATGTAAAATGAAATTAAAATCACATATTTATACAAATCTTGTGCCTTACTATTTGTTCATACCTCATCACAAGCCAACATGAAGTGAATTTGAGCAAAATCCCGAAAGAAATTTTGAAATATTTTGAATTTGGGGCCAAGGGGGACTCATTCGCCACCCTTGGCGAATGAGTCCCACTTGGGACCCAAAACCACGTGTCGAAAATAATGTTGTGTTTAATGTTGTTTGTCAAGATATGACCAAAAAATACACTTAATATAAGCATATGAGGGCATAAAGAGACAAAATAAAGCATGAGAAGGGTGTAAATAGTGAAAATATGCCTAGAAAAGCATGAAATCTTGTTACAAGACTTTACAACACTTCAAAATAGGACTTGTTAATGAGTGAAAAGGTGGTTTTTAGGTGAATTGCATTAAATAGAGTCTAGAAGAATGTAGAAATGTATTACAACACTTCACAACACCTTCACAAGATGTTGTTCTTTGAATTTTAGCACCAAAATAAGCATGTTCAAGCCAAGATACATAATAAAATTAAAGCAACATAGTTCCAACACTATGAAACAAGACCCAAAAGACCATGAAAATGACAAGGGTCCATTTTTCGATGACACAATTACATATTACCATATCAAATTTTGAAACATGGTTGTAGGTGCCCTTGCACAATGTACTCCCTACCACATTGACAAGCTAAGTTTGTCAATGCTCACATGAATTTTTGGATCCAATGCCTTAAAGAAATGTGGTCTTGTGGCATGCCATGATTGCAAGATAGGCTCAAAATGGAAGCATGGACAAGGCATGTGAATTGTTTGACATTAATGTTTTGGTAGACATGTATGCAAAATGTGGTACCTTTGACAACCTAGTGAGCTCACTAGCTTGTCAATGCGGTAGGGTTGACAAGGTAGGGGGTTGTTTGAAAAAATGCCTCGTAGAAATGTGGTCTTACGGTGAATATATCACTATGAGACCACATTTAAATTCCTCATATAAATGTGGTATCACGATGAATATATCACCGTGAGACCACATTTCTATGAGGCATTTTTTCAAACAGCCCCCTATCTTTCCAACCCTACCACATTGACAAGCTAGTGAGTCACTAGCTTGTTAATGCTCACATGAATTTTTGGATCCAATGCCTTAAAGAAATGTGGTCATGTGGCATGCCATGATTGCAAGATAGTCTCAAAATGGAAGCATGGACAAGGCATGTGAATTTTTTGACATTAATGTTATGGTAGGCATGTATGCAAAATGTGGTACCTTTGACAAGCTATTGAGCTCACTAGGTTGACAAGGTAGGGGATGTTTGAAAAAATGCCTCATAGAAATGGAGTCTCACGGTGATGTATCCCCTACCACATTGACAAGATAGTGAGCTCACTAGCTTGTCAAAGGTCACATGAATTTTTGGATCCAATGCCTTAAAGAAATGTGGCCTTGTGGCATACCATGATTGCAAGATAGGCTACACCTTTCCCCATGTTGCTAACATAGCCTTGAATAAAGAGTCTTGAAACAGTGGAGAGAAGGGTTGCAATCCCTTGTAGGTAGACTAATCAAGGAAACATTTAAAATATGTATCATAACATTAGTGATGAGGTAAGTTTAGAAATAGAGATGAAAAACAAAATAGATTTAAATATCTATCAATGTGGGAGGAGTATATTCCAATTTTGTAGAGACAAGTATGAAAAATTTGGTAGCATAGACAATGCAATCAGTTGTTTGAAAAAATGCACATCACCATGAGATCCTATTGTTTTGAGGCACTTCTTCAAACAATTGATTGCCTTGTCTATGTTGTTTGATAAAATGCTTTGGTAGACATGTATGGAAAATTTGGTAGCATAGACAAGGAAATCAGTTACTTAGTATAATTGTTTGACAAAATACCTCAATGAGATATGTCCTTGTGGACTAGAATGATTGCAAGATATGCACAAAATGGATTTGTTGAAAAGGCTTTAAAAAAGTTCAAACATATGCAATTTCTAGGTGTAAAACCAAATTCCACTACATTTTCCAACATCCCCCATGCATATACCAAAATGAAAGCTTTGGAAAGGAGTATGCACATCCATAGAAAAGGATTGAGAAATGATGTATTATTTTACATACTTATAACTTCTCTCATATATATGTGTATACAAAATGTGGAAGCATACACAAGGTAGGTCAATTATTTAACAAAATGCCTCAAAGAGACGTGGTTTAAAAATGTAATTGGCAAGTGTAAAGAATTGTGTAATTTAAAATGTGCATTGACAAGCTAAGGTTATAATGAAAAATAAACAATGATGAACATGGAATATGCAAAATAACAAATTCTAAGCAAGCCAAAATAGAATGAAAGAAAATAAAAAGAAAATGTGTAAAGACTTCACATACCTAAAAAATGGAGATTCAAATGGAGTTCTACCCAATTATGTAGCCTTTGCTTCTTCTTGCATCAAAATCCTAAACAATTTGATTTTTTCAAAAGCTTGTTTCCTTTTCAATGTTCAATTGTATATCACTCTTGAATGGAATTGAGACTTGAATTGATATATATCAAATTCGACATGAAAACTCTACTATTTCATGCAAAGATGGTGGAATGATCATAAAAAAGGTGGTAGAATGTGAAAACTTGCATGCACACTTCACAAAAGCATCAAAAATCTTATTTTTGTTAGAATGCGTGCATAACTAGGAGAATATGTGGAATGTGGGCCTATGGTTCATGGGTATATTGAGTTTTTTTACCATTTTTAGAGCAAGACAAAATGCACTCGTGTTATAACACAAGCATGTTATGTCTTGCTAAACAAATGGCTACATCTCAACTTCTTCAAAATGCGCTCGCGTTATGAGAAATTTGATTTTTTATAGGTTTCTTTTATCTCTCTCTCTCTTTCCTTAGCCATCCATCCCATTAGCCATCTAGGTCTCTCAATCCCTAAACCCTCAACCCTAGACACTATTCCTTAAACCCTAATCCCTTAAACCTTAAACCCTAAACCCTAATATCTCTCTCTCTCCCTCCTACTTATCTCTCTCCCACTCCCTCTCTCTCTCAAGTATCTCTCTCTCTCTACTCTATCTCTCTCTCTCCCACTCTCTCTCAAGTCTCCCTCTCAGGTGTCTCCCTCCACCCCCTCTCTTGGGTCTCCCTCTCTCTCTATCTCACTCACTCCCTCTATCTCTCTCCCACCCACTCTCTCTCTTAATCCCTCTATCTCTCTCCCATTCCCTCTCTCTCCCACTCCCTCTCTACCTACACAACTAGACAACTCTCTCTTTCTCTCAAGTCTCTCCCATTGGAAAGAGACACTGCACATGTTATTTGGTGTTGTCATTGATGGAAACCCTAGTCTATGATTTGATCCACACATCAACATTTGATCATATCGGAAGTCAGATCGAAGATCAATGATTAACTGTCAAGCTAGAACAAAGCATCCGACAGAATTGTGTTCATCGATTCATATGCAATTTTATGTTATCATTTTGAGTTGTGGATCTCAGGGAAGGTTTTTTGATGTATGATCTATGTTATCCTTGAATCTTAGAGTCTCGTATCGATCCATGTGCAAGTTAGAAGATCCGATTGATTGACTTTCTATTTAATAGTGCAAGAAGGACGACTAAGTGAATATAACGTGTTGCGGATATTCGAGGAGTAATTGTTTAAGTGTTTTTGTGTTCGAGCATGTTGATTTGGGTCCTCACTATGTTGTGGCTGACTTTGGTTGGTGCGCATTGAAAATTATTTGTGGATTGAGCTGACAGTTTGTAAATATTTTATGTTTTGTTGAAGCCAACATGTAGCAATTAAATATTTAGTTGTGAATATATATATATATATAAGCAATCATTTATATCATTTGGATGTATGTACAAAGTGCGTTGATGTGTGTTGTGAAAGTTAGAAGGATAGTCGAGCAATTATGCATAGTTTCACTTATCCATAAAAGGATTTGTGATGAGAATTAAAGCAGACAAAGCAAAAGAGTAGAATCAAACATAAGGTTAAGAATGTGATTGATGAGCTTAGCCGAAACTATAATCAGGGATTAGTAGATGTTATTCTTTCAATTCAAATCTTTTGGATGTAATCCAAATCTTTTTGTAAGATAGTGAGTCTTCCTTTTGTATTTAAGTAGTGAGCTCTAGGCAGTGTGCCTAAATACATGTGCATTCCTTTTGTAAACACTTTTTGAGTATACTCAGATCATATTGTGGATTAACCTCCACCGTGGTTTTTCCCCTAACAGGGTTTCCACATAAAAAATCCTTGTGTTATGGTGTTGTGGTTGCTTGTTTTATGTTCATGCATCTTTCTTTTGGTTGAATGTTTTGATTAATAGGGAAAAACGGGTTTTGAAGGCACCTGAAACCCTATACATCAGAAAAAATATGTTGCTCCAAAAGATAATCAAAAGTCTACTAGCAACAACCCAACGACCAAAAAACCAACCAACACGGGTGCCTAACTAGAAAAAGACAATCAAAAAACAGTGACACCCACCAACAAAACAACGGACAAAAGAAAAACACCAAACAGAAACACTCAGAGTTTTGGCCACCTCCATCTGCTAGTTTTTATGTTTTTCAACCATATCCAACAATTCCTTCTTCTCAACATCAAACGTTTTCTTCCATTCAGCCAATCCTCTACCAACATGAACCTTGTCATCATCCTTCATAGTTTTTTTACCCTTACCCTTAGCCATTTTCTCTTTCTCCGTGGTCTCCGAGAAGAAGACTTGATCTTCTCTGAGTTGCCCAATTTTCTTAAAGAGAATTTCCAAAGCTTCTACACTATTCTTAACTAAGGTGTGACTAACCTACAACAATTTTTTGATATCCCCATTAATACTAGCAACCTTGGCTTTAAAGAGAATGTTATAAGTGCTTTAAAGATCAGATTAATAAAGTTAAAAATTGTAGAACACTGATTTACCCCCCCTCTCAGTGTTCCTTGATTCCAACAATTAGTATCAAAGCCTAATTCATCGGAAGAAGTTTAAAAGCTTGGGGAAGATCTGGGAAAGTGATTCAATGGATTCAAGCAATCTTCAACAACAACTTTTGGTGGCCCTAGATGATCTGGATCAGTCCAAATCTAAAGTCTAGGAATTGCAGGAAAGCCTCATGACTGCTAAGAAATACATTCAATCATTGAAAGATAAAATCAATAAGTCTAGGGAGAAGAGAAGGGAACTCTGTGATCAGATCAAGCAGAAAGAGAGTAAAAGCATTGAAGATGAACAACTGAGTCAAGTCTTGAAGGAAAAGACAGAAGAATGTGAAAAGATCACCAGAGAAAATGTTGTCCTAAAGCATGAGATGGAATTTATTGTGATGAGGATGACCAAGGAGACTGAAGACAAAAAAAAGAATGAAGAGAATCTTGCTCAGTCCTTGAAACAGAAATCTGAAGAATGCATCTGAATTACTGATGGATTCAATCAGTTGGAGCTTGAATTGGAACAATCCCAAAATAATGAAGAAGAACTTGAAAAGTAGATTGTTGATCTCAAAGATGAACTTGCTACTGCAAATGAATTCAAGGAGAAGTTCAAGATTAGCTCAGCCAGGCTTGATGAACTGATTAAAAGTCAAAGGACTGGAAGTGACAAGCGAGGTCTTGGATATGAGAAAGGAGAAAGCTCCAGACCTAGAAAAAGGAGATTTAAGCAAGGAAATCAAATGAACAAAGATAGAAAGTATCTGGTAAGACAACCTGATGCTTAAAGGTTCAATGGTTACTATTTTATTTGTAATAAATTTGGTCATATGGCTACTCAATGTAGAAGTAGAATGAATCCAAGTGGTCCATCATTCTCAGGTCAATGTTACAATTGCAATAAGTATGGTAATAAGTCAAATGAATGCAGAAATATGATGAACAAATTTTATAGAGATGCCAGATGTTATACATGCAATAGATTTGGCCATATTGCTAACTAGTGCAGACCAAGAGAAAATCAATGGAACAATTGGTCTAGACAAAGAAATGTGGTGTGCTACAATTTCAAAAAATCCGGTCACATTGCTAGATTTTGCAGAAGCAGGAAGGGTCCGGTAAATCAAAGGAACAACATGTAGAAGGATGAAAAGGGAAAAGAAAAAGTTACTACAGATGAGATCAGGAAGCAAATGAAGAAGATATGGGTGAAAAAGAGTCCTTTTGATGCAAGAAATGATTCCACACCAAAACCAAGTTCTGGAAATTCCTTCGGGAATTAGTTTAAGGCCTTTGGCCTAGGGGGAGTTCTCAAGAAAATCCTTTAACCCCCCTATTGGTAGTTGATACTGGAATGTGGCAGATTGCAATGATTGCATTAGTGATGTACAGATGTTTTAGAATGTCTTGTGGAGAGAATTTATGCAAACTTGAAGGTCCATAAAAGAATTTTCTTTCACAATCTATGAAAACAGGGTATCTAGAAGACTTAGGGTAAGAGTATTTATTGCAATGAAAAAGGTTAGGTGCGTGAATGATAAAAAAATCATTTCTATTCTTCATTTGTCACATTTCACTTTGAGAAGAAGAAGTTTGGAGATCTCTTAAGCGAACTTTGGTGAAGATTGGCGACAATTCAAGTCTAAAAGTGATTTGGCGATCAAACCCTAATCTGGCGAAAGGTATTTATCCAAAAACTCATGAATTTGAAAATTTTGGAAATGGCTGCTCTGTTGGTTGTGGATATTAAGGATAGGCCCCGTTCAAAATTCAAATGGCACCCCTTCAAATCCATCAAAATAGAACCATTAGGTGCATTTTCATTCGTTCCATATGGCATTTTGCATATCAAAGATATTAGGGCATACATTCATGCAAATGTTGAAGAGTTAGGAAGCTCCTAGTTGCTAAATTTGTACACCAATCATAGTGTGGGAGAGGATCTTTGTGTAAAACCTGAATTTAAGTCCTTAGAGGAGAAGAGATTCTCTCAGATTGTGAAATTTCCCGTGTTTGAAGAAAATGAATGGGTTTGGTATATATTGAGTCGAGTGCATGTTGAGTTCATGTGGTTAAGTTAGCCTTTTGAGATCACAAAGGAAGCTATCAGGAATATTACTAGTTTGAATTCATCCGGTGGGTTTCCCACATTGAAAGCTATCAAGAACCAAACAGTCACATATGCAACCAGTTCAATTTTTGATAAGAGAGCCATGACAATCAATGATATTATCGAAGTGGATGTTAGATTTATCACTCCAGCTGAGACAATTTTGTATCTGGTACAACAATATATGCAGAATATCAAATGGTCAAAGAAAATGCTAATTATGATCTGTATGAGTTACTTTGAAGCCAACTAATGGAGAATCTTGGAAAAATCAAGAAAGATAAGAAGAATTCCTTCAAGTATGGTAATCTATTGCTGTGTTTATTCTTTTATTTCATGAATGAAGTTCTGGGAGTTGGAAAAGTGCATTGGCAAGGTGATAAACTTATAGTTGTTCAAATTAGAGACATGTTATACAAAATTGGTGACAGTAAAGTGAGGAAAACTACTATTTGGGGTTATTTCAAGAGTTTTCAGAATGAAATGCAAGCAATGGAAAAGATTCCCACATCTATTGTGGAGAAATACAAGGACAAAATTTGCTTCATGGTTGATATTTATCAATGTTTGATGGAAGTTGTAGAATCTAGAACAATGTGGATAATGCCTATGGGTTATGAGGTTAAGGAACACATTTTGGAGCTATATGGTAAACACGTGTTAAGTAAACCTTGGGATCCGATAGAAGAAAGGTTTGGTACCTTTGAGGAAAAGAATATGGAAGTTCATACACAATTGAAGAAGCCAATGATAATCGAAAAAGTAAGAAAAGAAGTGGAAGCTTTTGCAGAAAGCATGGTGATATTAACTAAAGCTTTGAGAGAAGCTAGAAGGAAAAGAGAACAAGCTAAAGCAGGAGAGCCAGTAGGAATTGAGTCTGCTAGTCTGGAAACATCCTCTGCCCAATCTAGATCCACAAGGAGCTCTGATCTCTCATCTGATCCTGCAAAGAAAGAAAGCCTTGTGAAAGCTCAAGCCAAGTCATCTTGGAGAGAAAGAAAGAGGAAGAAGGACAAGAGCACAAGAGTCTATGTTGTTGTTTTAGAAGATGAAG
>VDFB02177978.1:0-14810 GCA_007258455.2 Sequoia sempervirens | reverse complement strand
CCCTCAACCCTAAACCCTCAACCCTCAACATGCTAAATCCTCAACCCTCAACCCTCAACCATGAAGAAGAATTTATTTCAAAATACTATAAAATTATATGCCAAAGCCTACTCAACTATTGGGCACCTTAACTATAAAATATTTATAAAATTCTTATTGCAAAATATAGTTTATAATGTGATTACCCACCTTGATCATTTGTATTATTATTGGAATAGTTTAGCATTTTATTAAAGTATAATTGCTCCCATCATTTCACATGAAACCCAATGTTATTTATAAAAAAAAAAAATCTTAACCCGAGCTATTAAGTAGGAGATAGAGAAACCTATGTTGACTAATTTTCTCACGATTGAAACTTTGGAATCCCAATTTGGCAATAATCAAAACAAAATTAAAAGGGGGAATCCCAAGATTTAGTGAGCTATTTTAGAATCAAAACTTGGACATCTAAGGGTTATGTTAACTCATACCAAATCTTTGGAGTAGAGAATGTCCTATTTTGACCAAGAAGAAGTCATATCCCTTTATCCCCCAATCAACTTCATCTATTAGGTTAACCAACATATGATGTTAGTCTAGGTGTATTTTAAAGAGTTGGATACTATTAGGATGCACAAATATATTAGGGTAATATCATCTTTCTCGAAATGCAAGATGTTGGAAATTATTAAATTTGAATTATAATAATATTGTGGAAATAGATGAGTTGATATTTATCTTCATTAATACATGGTGCATAAGCCATGAAAGTAAGTATCAATATGTGTGTGTGTGTGTGTGTGTGCATGTGTGTGGATATGAGTCATCTCACTCACATTAAAAATTATCCTAAGGAAATATTTATATATATAAATTAGAGGTGTGACAAACACTCATCCAACCCAAAAATATGAATTTCACATAGGATCCCATTAGCTTTAGTGTGATGGAGAAAATTGCATGTCCTTTAGCCAAGATAATGAAGATGAAGGGTGACAAGATTCTCATAAAAGTGTGAAAATAGACAAGTTTGATTTATTTTTTTCATCAATATGTGTCATAAAGCATGGAAATATGTATCAAGATATATGTGGATATGTCACCTCACTTGCATTAGTTTTTCCTAAGAGAATGTTTTTTATCCATCAATTAGAGGTGGCATGACAAACATTAATCTAACCAAAAAATGTGAATTTATCTTAGGATCCCATTAGCTTTATTGTGATTGAGAAAATTGCATGTCTAAGCTAATGAAGAGAATAGGTGATAGTATATCTCCTTGTTCAAAGCTTTGAGTAGAGGGGAACTATTAATAAGGACAAATAAAATTATCACAAAGAAATAATTGTGAACCCAAATAAATTATTGTTGGTTAAAATTTAAAGTCAATATAATTTTAGAAGGGTGATCTTATAATTGTGTCTTATTTTTTGGTTGAAAAGGGACATTAAATCAACATTTTTAACCAAATTTATTTTTTTTGTCAACTATAGCAAGCAACCTATTGAAAATTTGGAGATGAGGTAAACTAATAACATTTAAGATTTTGTGTAGATTCTATAATGCATTTAAATACATTTTTAGTACTTTAGTAATTTATTTTCCATACGTTATAATATTTTTAAAGAGTGGCATTTATTCCATAACACGTAGCATTAATTAGAAGTAAGATAAAATCACAATTTTTTAAATACATGTCACTAAAACTAATATCTACATGGCATGTACATTTTTCATATTATTTATTGAATATTTTTATTATTATTATTTTTATTAATAGTAATTGTAATTTAGTGTGATTTTATTTCATAATGCATTTTTTGTATATATTGAAAATAATTTGTTTATTGAACAAGATAGATACATAGTGCACATAGAATGCTTCTTCTTTTTATATATCAAAATTAATTTGTTTATTGAAACAAAGACATTGAAACATAATGCACATATATTTTTTTAGATATTTTTTCTACTATTTTCTAAATTCCATGTGCATTGAATAGAGACCCTTATGTTTGATAAAACCTAGATGTTCACAAAAAATAGAAAAAAATCATAATTAAATAAAGCATATTAAAAATTATATTTTTTGGAAAGAGATGGTCCAACCCTTGCTTTCAAACAAATAATTTCTTTGAAAAATCTATGAGCAACAATGAGACAACACCAAAGACACCTTTGAATAAAGGACAAAACCTTTATTCAAAGGTTCTTCATATAAATGTACCTTTAATAAAACATTTTGAATATGAAATATTTAATTTTTTTAACAACACTTTCATTCAAATATCATGACATCACTTTCCAATAAGGTTTTTCATTTGAAGTTAGATGTTCATTCAAAGATATTTTGTAATTTTGAAATCATGGACTCATTTTCATGCTCCATCCTACAATTAAAACACACTATTGTCAGATCAATTCCAAAAAAAAAACTCCTAAAGAGTCTTCCAACAACTCCTTGAAGACAATAATCATACATTTGCAAACAGAGCTGCTCCAATGGTAACCAGATACCTTTCATATGATGGCCTGCAATAGATAATTAAAATACACCCTTTACAATGTATATCTCAACTCCTGCCAAAAAGACAAACTATTACACGATTTTACAATATAACGCCTCCCTGGTTAGAGAAATTTTCAAAATCATGCGGTGGTAGAGAGCCTATTGACCAAGCAAGTGCATTGCTGATCAACTTAGAAGCATTCCGCACCCGCCCCTGGACAAGCATTTTAACCGATCCATCATGAACAACCTGGAAGCTATCAAGCCATTAAAATATTAGATGGAATAAAGCTAAAAAAGTATTTATTAGGCACAGTAGAAGAGTAACAGTATGCCTGGACTGATCTCCAATAACACCATGAAACTTGCTGCACTATTACTAATCTCCAATAACACAACTGTTGGCAGCCATAAGATCACCATTGACGTCTGTATTATATAGGAACAAGCTCTTCTTTGTGCGATTGGCATGGATTTTTATCTAGCCCGATTCTGTATATAAATATTACTATATTGAGATAAACTCGAATACTTGAGTACACGATATCTTCTGTTAAATCTTTGCAGGGTTCTTCAAAATGGCTGCATACATATTACTACCACGGCCACTTTAGCCGGCATTCAACATTCATCCAAATTAGTGTTACATATTATTGAGATATCCAGCTTTACATTCAACTGGATCGCAGTGCCCTCATCCCCAATAATGGATGCATTGTTTGGCTTCTTATTTTTTAACAAAGATCGTCGAGAGGGAGATTGGCCATAATTCCCTGTGCCTGCTCAGAAAAACATTTGGAAAGTGACCTTCAACATAGACCCTGCAGCTCTTTTGGGAAGTAAAAAGTCACGTTTTCCTTTTCCCGCTCATTTGCGTGTTTCTAATTTTGATTTGGGCGGGAGGAGTTAAATTTAAAAAAAACAGTTAACTGCGCGACTGACCGCAGACTGTTGAGAGCCACCACTGTAGCATTGACTAAACAGAAACGGAAAACGGGAAAAGGGACAGATTAAATGGGCCCCACATGATCCACCTAAGCAGTCAAAGCTTAGTGTGTGATCTTTAAGCCGGGCCCTGTTATGCCATATGTATTTCCAATTTGAAGATCCTCGTCAAGACTTTGGTGGTAAAACTTTTTTACTCATTACTTATTCATCTCTGTGGAATTGCAGTTACTGATTATTAATCTCCTATCTAAATAGATTATTTGACTCTAGAAAATTAATTCATAGCAAATATTGAAAAATAACACAACCGCAACTTCACCAATAAACTCACAAGAATAGAGAAGAAAACATGCACAATAATGAACACAATATTTTTGGACAAATTGTCCGTGGAAAAACCCCGAAGGGAAAACCACTACTGCAGATGAGGAATTATATTAAACTTCAGCAAATTAAGGAATACAAAACTGCTTGCCTCTTACTGGCAGAGCTCCGGCAATATTCTTCTCCAGAAATTCTTCCCTCAATTTCTCCTGCTGAAATTCCACAGCTGCTATCCCCAACGCTATCACTGCGCCCTTGCTAACACTGCAAGACTATTTGCTCTCACTGCAAATTTACTACTTGCTAACACTGCAAGTCTTTCTCAAGTATCTCTACTTGCTATCACTGCAAGTCTACTTGTTGTTGTGTTCTCCAATTGCCCATTGATCCCCTTTTATACTTTTCTCATTGGAAAACCAATGGCCATGATTTAATCTCAATCAATGGCTAAGATTAAATAGACTCTAAAAACCCTAACTAACTGGATTCTAGAAGTCTCTAGGGAAATCAATTTATTTAATTACATAATTATCTAGACAACTCAGCCCTTTCTGGAGGTCTCTAGAAAATAATTAAATAATTAAATAACACTACTTGGGAATGGAGATACATGTCCAAGCTACATAAATTAACACTCCCTCTTAGCGAGGAAGGTGTTCTGCATGACACCCAACTTATCTCTGAAGAAGATGAATTTCGCCTTCCCCAATGCCTTAGTCAAAATGTCTGCTACCTACTGATCTGTAGGTATATACTGTAGCTGAACAATCCCGCGCTGTACACAATCTCTGATGAAATGATATCTGATGTCTATATGCTTAGACCTATCATGAAACACCGGATTCTCAGTCAACTTGATGCAACTCTGATTGTCGCAGTGTATCACCGTAGTCTCAACCCTCTGACCAAACAAGGCCACCAGCAACTTCCGAAGCCATATCGCCTCACACGTCGCCATGCTAGCTGCTATGTATTCTGCCTCTGCAGAACTCAAAGCCACAGACTTCTGCTTCCTGCTATACCAAGAGACAACTCCTGATCCCAAGCTAAAGCAACACCCTGAAGTGATTTTCCTGTCTGTTGTACTGCCTGCCCAATCTGCGTCAGTATAGCCTATCAACCTGATACCATCACCTCGAGTATATTTGATTCCATACTCGATTGTACCACGCAAATACCGCAACACATGCTTTGCTGCCGTCCAATGCACTCTCTTCGGCTCCACCATGAACTAACTAAGAGAGTTTACTGCAAAGGATATATCTGGCCTGGTGTTGACCAAATACATGAGAGACCCAATCAACTGCCTGTATAAGGTGGGGTCTACATCCTTCTCTCTGGATGTCTCTACCTTCTTCCAATTCGTGATCATAGGAGTAGACATGGCTCTGCAATCCTCCATCTCGAACCTCCTCAAGATTTCGATGCAGTATTTCCCTTGTCCAAGGAAAATCTCTCCATCTGTCTGCCATACCTCCATGCCTAGAAAGTAGTGCATAAGCCCCAAATCCTTCATCTCGAACTCTGCTGCAAGGTCCCTCTTGCTTTCCTCTATGAGCCCTAGTGAACCTGTTAAAAACAAGTCGTCCACATAAAGAACAAGAATGAGAACCTCACCCCCAACCACCAAGTAGTAGAGGTTAGCATCCGCTTCACTCTTCACGAAGCCCATTCCCTGCAAGTATTTATCAATGCGCTCATACCACGCCCTGGGAGCCTGCTTGAGTCCGTACAAAGCTCTCTTCAATCTGCACACGTGGGTTTCACTGCTGTGTGCCACAAAGCCCTCTGGTTGTTCTATGTATACCTCCTCTTTCAATTCACCATTAAGAAACGCCGTCTTGACATCCATCTGATGGATCTGCCATCCCATCTGTGCTGCAAGAGAGATCACGACTCGTATAGAAGTATACCTGGCCACTGGAGCAAATGTCTCCTCATAGTCAATTCCCTCCTTCTGAGAGAACCCCTTGGCCACAAACCTTGCCTTGTATTTCTCGATGCTACCATCTGCACCGTGCTTGATCTTATAGATCCAGCGTGATCCAACCACTGCCCTATCTGTTGGTCTAGGCACAACCTCCCACACATCGTTCTGCACTATTGAGGTATACTCCTCAACCATTACATCTTGCCACACTTGCTGCTGTGCAGCCTCTTGATAGCTAGAAGGTTCACTATCTACCAACTGACTAACTAATGCCATATAGTCATCATACCTGGCTGGTTGTCTCCGCTGTCTACTACTCATCCTAGGAGCTCCCACAAACTCCTGAGTATCCCTTTGTGACTGTTGGTTCTTGCTACCAACTGTAGAGGATGAAGTATCAACCTCCATATCACCCTGATGCATCTCTTGGATCTGCTGCATCTGCTGCTCCATACTCTGTGAATTCTCAGCACCTGAGCTTGTGCATGTACTAGTAACTGTACTCGAGCTTCGCTGTCCTTGATCTGGTTGAACGATCCTTGGAGCTTCCACTAACTGCTCACTCTGATCATCTGTTGGCAAATCTCTGGACCTCCTGAATGCCTTGTCCTCCATGAACTTGACATCACGCCTAACTATAGTCCTCCTGGTCCCTGGAATAAATATCCGATATGCCTTTGAGGTTTCACTGTACCCCACAAAGTACCCCTTCTCTGCAGTTTGATCTAACTTGGAACGTGTCGCACCTGGAATGTGACAATACGCCAAACTCCCAAATATCCTAAAGTGGCTGACATCTGGCTTCTTCCCTAAGAACGCCTCCTCTGGTGTCATCTTGCCCAATACCTTATGTGGAACCCTGTTTTGTATGTACACTGCTGTACTGCATGCCTCTGCCCATAAGTAACGTGGCATATCCTGGTCATACAGCATAGCCCTTGCCGCCTCTGATATAGACCGATTCTTCCTCTCAGCAACCCCATTCTGTTGTGGGTTGTAAGGAACAGTCCACTCTCTCTTGATTCCTTCCCTGGTACAGAACTCCTGGAACTCTTTCCCTTTGTACTCGCCTCCATTGTCTGACCGAAGAACCTTTATCTTCCTCCCTGTCGAATTCTCCACAAGAGCTTTGAACTCTTGGAAGCGACTGAAAACCTCATCCTTGGTCTTCAAGAAGTATATCTAGGTCTTCCTGGAGAAATCATCAATAAAAGTAACAAAGTACTCATATCCTCTGAGAGACTTTGTCGACATTGGTCCACATATGTCTGAATGTACTAGATCAAGAACACCCTTGGATCTAGTGTCACTCCTTGAAAAAGTTGCTTTCACAAACTTCCCCAACACACATCCCTTGCAAACATCATCATGCTCTGTGCTCACCTCTGGAACACCTGTCACAGCCTCACGAAGCATTTTAAGTGCTCCATGATGTATATGGCCCATCCTCCTATGCCATAGCTCTCCTTGATCTCTAGAATTACTACTGCTCATCAGTGCCTTATGAGTATCAAACTGCAACCTGTAAAGCCGACCGCTCCTAACTCCAATAGCTATGGGTGATTTCCAATCCTTGTGCTTAATTAACACACTTGCCCCTCTAAAGAGTACATTGTAACCTTTATCCTGAAGGACAGATATGGAAATCAAATTCATACCTAAGCCTGGCACATGCAACACATTATGAATGGGAATCCGCTTACCATTCTCCCTCTGAAATAGAACAGTCCCTTTCCCAACTGGATTGAGTTTGGACATGTTCCCCATAGAAATCTGCATTCTGATGTCCTCCTCCTTATAGCTGGAGAAGTACTCTCTAACTCCTGTCATATGAAATGATGCCCCACTGTCTATATACCAAACACCCTGTGAGGTTGAGCTAGCCATACAAGCTATGAGAGCAAACTCATCCTCCATTCTACTAGAGAGCTCATCTACACTTGCTGAAGCTGTTGTCTGCTTCTTGCCTTTCTTCCTTTGTGGGCAATCGCTGACATAGTGGCCAAACTCGTGACAGCCATAGCACTTGACTTTAGATAAGTCCTTCTTCTTCTTCTCACCTTGTGGATTTGATCCTTTACTAGACCCCTTCTTTGCTTTCCCTTTTCCTGCAAGGGCAACGTTCTCCTGTTCCGCCTCACTTTGCTGACTCTTGCTACTGGTCCCACTGACAAGACTTAGTCTAAGCTCCTCCTGAGTGAAGTCACTCCAAAGTCGATCCCAACTCGGCAAGGTGTCTTGTCCATTAATAACTTGAACAAAGACATCCCACTGCTTAGTAAACCCATTTAGGGCTATCCGCACTAGCTCGCCATCACCTAGATTATCTCCAACAGCAGCCAACTCATCCTTGACAAGTCTGAGTCTGGTGAGGTAACTTGTCACGTCCTCTCCCTTGTTCATCCGAGTAGTCCTCAACTTTTCTCTGAGAATCAGCTTCCGGTTAGTGGTAGCATTCTGGTACAGATTCAGAATTGCATCCCACATCTTCTTCGCTGTATCTAACTCTGCGACATGTGGAACAATATGATCCTTGACACCATCAAGAATCATCCTCCTCGCCTTGGCATCTTCCTTCTTATATGCTAAGAGCTATGCTAGATCTGTAGGTACAGGTACAACACTGGTCACATATTCCTTGATCCCATTCTTCCAAAGAACAAAGAAATCGCTTTCCAGACACCAAAATTTGAGGCTCCATCCACCGTCTCACCTCTTTAAACCATGAGGCCATCTCAAAAAGATAAAAGAAAACAACACACACACTCAAGAGGTGCAGATTCTTCCTTTTCCGCAGTTGAGCTCCATCTGCCGACCGCCTCGATACCATGTGAAAATTCTATTGCGCCATCGACATTAATCTCCTATCTAATACATAGATTATTTGACTCAAAAATTAATTCTCGAAATATCAAAAATAACACAACTGCAACTTCACCAATAAAAACTCACAAAAATAGAGAAGAAAACATTCACAATAATGAACACAATATTTTTGGACAAATTGTCCGTGGAAAAACCCCGAAGGGAAAACCACTACTGCAGATGAGGAATTATATTAAACTTCAGTAAATTAAGGAATACAAAAACTGCTTGCCTCTTACTGGCAGAGCTCCGACAATAATCTTCTCCGGAAATTCTTCCCTCAATTTCTCCTGCTGAAATTCCACAGCTGCTATCCCCAACGCTATCACTGCGCCCTTGCTAACACTGCAAGACTATTTGCTCTCACTGCAATTCTACTTGCTATCACTGCAAGTCTACTTGTTGTATGTTCTCCAAATGCCCATTGATCCCCTTTTATACTTTTCTCATTGGAAAACCAATGGCCATGATTTAATCTCAATCAATGGCTAAGATTAAATAGACTCTAAAAACCCTAACTAACTGGATTCTAGAAGTCTCTAGGAAATCAATTTATTTAATTACATAATTATCTAGACAACTCCCCTTTCGAGGTCTCTAGAAAATAATTAAATAATTAAATAACACTACTTGGAAATGGAGACACCGGCCAAGCTACATATTAACAATTCTAGTTTTATTGTTCGAATACAGTAATAAGTATGTCTGTCTCTCACCTGAGCTACATCCACAATTATGATATCCGTCTGGCCTCCTTGGTACAGAAATTGCACGGCAAGAAAGTAAGGATGGTTGCTGCTTTTGTCTATTTTCACTGTCATGTTCTGCCCCGGATAGTCACATGGTATTCTGTCAAGAAGATAACAAGACGGATTCTTGTCAACGGCCCATTTGCCTTAAAATCAATAAAACAGAATATTTTCTAACTCTGTTGGACAGTTTTCTACCAAAAAGAAATTGGATAAAATTGGTTGTGGTGAAAAATCAAAACAATATGATTTAATGACAACTCTCACCGTTTGTACTCAATATCCACAATGCCCATTGCCAAAAGCTGAGAAGATTTTGTGGGTTGCGCCAGCTTTGAGAAGGTGCGACTGGGCAGTACAAAATCCGTCTGATTGTTTTGGGTGAAGTCTGAAACCACAACTTTTACCCCTGATTTGCTGCAAATCGCAGGGTCTGTGCATCTTATCTGCACAAGATAACAGTTTAAACCGCCTTAATCTTATTCCTGATCCCAAGGCAGAAGCAAAAGCAAAGGAAATTCTGACTGATTAGTTCCTACCTGAAAGCAACCGCTACATCCGACTCCTTCCCTATATATTTTGGCGCTCGCTGCGGCCACATCTCCACTGTTCAAGGTTGCTGCAAAGGACTCGTATCCACATGCTCCCACTGTTTTTACAATAGAATTATTATTCAGGTCTGAGGAAAAGCTACTCTGCGAAGGAAAAAGATTTAATGGTTTATGAAGTTTATACTTACCATTGACAGCCTGGGAGGAAGAGTAATAGGATACTTTTGATTTGTGAAGACATCGATCACAGCAGAAGATTGTGGGGAAGAAGAACATGAAAGCACAGCACAGAGTTTTCAACTCCATTATTATGTTTCTCTGATGGTAAGTAGGGAAAGCTTACAAGGCTTTATAGGGAAATAAAATGCAAGAAAGCCGTGTGAAACAAAATATCTGCACCTAGGCATCATCCACTGAAGGAACAAAATATCTGCTTGCCAAGTGTAATCTCAAAGGCTCATAGCCTTTTCCACTTCAGCGACCGCATGGACGTGCTATCTGAAAGAAGCATATATACCCAATCAACATCTCTAGGAGTGCTTTGGCATTATAATACAATAGAAAGCCATTGACATTTTAATACAACCACTACTTAGTTATCATGCCACGTATTTCAACGCGTGCTTTAAACCACCATATGCACCGAGTACGATATAGATAAAGTGCCATTTGGCGATGGACATGACTGGACTCTGCCCATAATCTTCGCTGTGTTTAGCTTGAGTAGATTAATTTATGAAGGAATACGGTGAAGCTTCATGTCTAGTTTTTATTAGGCTTCATAAAATAGTTGGTTTCTTGATCAAGATTTATAGTAAAAGAGTTGATATTGAAAGGAACTTGAAAATGTATTAAGGATGTGAGTCTTGATCTCTTAAATTCTTTGGTTTCATGGATGTCATTAAAATTCTTTCATTTCGTTGTTGTTCATAATGAGGCTCTCCGAATTGCATTGATAACTTTGAAATGCAATTACTCATTTAATTTTTTTTCTCAAAAGATTAAGGACAACTTAGGTAACTTTGAAGGGTGTTGAAATGAAATGAAATGAAAGTTTATAATGGTGTTCATGAGACCAAACAATCTATGGGACTCGAGAATTGAACCATGTAGTAATCAACAAAAGCATCAATTAAGAAACCATAACTTCTAATTTTTATTGTCACCCTATTTCTATGCTAATCATGGTTCTTTTGCTATGAATTTTGATCAAGTAATCTATTGCCTTTACTATTTGTTCTTCCTTGAACAAAGCTATAAAAGACTACTTTCAGAGTATTAGCATAATTGATTTGAATGTCCTTATAAGCCATACACTCCATGATGTAATGCTATTATGTTTTTGCTAGCCCTAATGTGTAAATATGAAAACCCTTGTTAGCCTACTCCACTTTAGGTGTTTTCCACCTCCCTATTTTGCACCTAAGATAACATGAGCTAGTTATTAACTAAGCTACAAGAATTTTCACTTTCCATTTTATATCCACCCCTATATAGTGCTCTTGCTCATGGTCACATGTGAGATTGAATTGTTGGACATAATATTCCCTTTTTCACTTGAGTTGTTTGCCCACATTGTGAATTTGATTTCCACATTTACATTTGGGCACTTTTGCACATGATGTTGTTTCTAGATGATGGCCATTTCAATTTATCCAAACCAAATAAGGAGGAGATGACCCAATGTTGATGGTAGAGGTTCCTATAGTTTTAATAGAATTTAGCTTGTGGCCCCTTTTATTTTAATCAAGTTTATTTCAAAAAGTTATATCTATCAAGGATATATTTTAGCTCATCTTCTTTATGTTCTTGTCGTTTAAGGATTTTGATTTCTTTTGGTCAATTTAGTTTTTCAAAATTTGGTCAAATACATTTTTTTACCTGATCGTTAGCTCAATTAGTGAATAGACATTTTTATAATGACTACTTTCTTACTCTTTTAAAAGATGAAGGTAACATCAAACAAACATTGCATTGCTTGGATATTTTTTGTAAAGCAATGGGTTCCAACATTCAATGGAAAAAAACTAAATGCTATAGGAAATCTTTCTCACCTAAGCTTCCTTGGCTTGGCATTTGTGGTGGAGATAGATTGAGCATGGGGAAGTTTTTAGATTCCTAAACATTCCTTTTTCCTTTCAAGTCTTCCTATCCTCTTTATAATAGGTTGTGATATCTATAATTATAAAGAAGCTAGTTTACTAGATTACTAAGCCCCTCTTTCTAGTAGGGAAATTCTAAATGTGTTTAAAGATCTTGGTGACTACTCATGTCTACTACTATTCCTATTGAATTATTTCTAAAGCTTCCTACCAAAGACATCAAAAGGTTCTTAGGGATTTACTTTGGGTCTCCTCTAAAAATCAAAGGTTTCCATCATGTGGCTAAGGAATTTTGTTGTCTCCTACATGACTTTGGGGGGTTGGGTTTTATTTACAGCCAATAACAAGGATAATCATTGTGTGTCAAATGGATTATCTAAGCTCTTGAATATAATGAGGCATGAAAAATAATATCGCATCATTGTATCTCTACAATTGCTCCTTATGAGAGACAAGCTTGGGAGGGAATTTACATTCTTATCATGAATGAGCATGTCCAAATTCATGGTACTTGTATGATGATTTTTTTTTGGAGAACACGAGAAGCCATTAAACCTTGGTTGGCTTGGAATGATATGACTTTCACAAAGGTATTTCTATTAATCAACAATCTATATGGAAATATTCTATTATCTCCTTTAAAGATTGTTCTCTAGCCAATAATCCATAGTGTTAGTTTTAGACTAGAAATGTAAATAAGTAGAAATATAACACACTAAACAAGGAACATAGTTAATTACCCCAGGAAAACCCTCCTTCTCGAGAGAGAAAAACCCAACAAAATATATCTCTTATATATTGAAAGAATAAGAGCATAAATATTCTTACAATTCAAGCTCTACTGAACCATAGATTTTTGGCATCCTAATCCTTTCTAGCACTTCTAAGGTTTTTCACTTAAAAGGAGAAAGAAGGGCCAAAAGATCTAGCTAGTTCACTCAAATTAAGATATGTGTGATGAATTTAGGACTAAATGCAATGATTTAAGTGCAGCTAATTGATAAGATTGATTGATTAAGTATACAAAACCTAAGAAATGTGACTTCTTTGAAAACACATTGTGTTATGCAAAAATGAACTAGAAATGCATGCAAAACTAAACAGAACTGAACCAAACTAAAAGTGTACACCTAGAATGTGGATGAAGACTGGAAATAGCTTTTGAAATGTTGATAATCTTGATTTTTAGGCCTGGTGGGACTCATTCGCTATTCTAGGCGAATTAACCCCAGTTCTACAAAACTGGGCTGGAACATGTTTCTGACAAAAAAGGGTACATAAAAATGTAGAAAACTCAAAATTGACCCTGAAGTGGGACTCATTTTCCACCCATGGTGAATGGGTCCACTTTTGAATTTTTGTATTTTCAAAAGTGGAATCTAGAGCTTCCGATCAACATGCTTTGGATTCCTATAGGTGTCTACTTCCGAAACTCTGATTTACAGGTCTGAAAATGAGTTTTTGTTGATATTTTGACTTGTTGAATGAGGAGAAGACTTTAGCAACCTTGCAACTTGATCTTCAATGATTTCCAAGATTCCAAGAGTCCTAAATCTACAAACAAACAAAACAAGAGAGAGAGAGAGATGTTGAATGTTAGGGCAAGGGGGTTTGCCTTGGTAAAACCCCTTTTAGGTAATTAAACCAAAATGATGAAAGAATGGAATGGAACATGTAATAATGGAGTTTATTACCTTGCCATGATGTTTGATCTTGAAATTCTGTAGTAAAACATGAAGGATCTGCCCTTGAATGTATGAAAATTGATCTTGAATGACTTGTAATATTAAAACCCTAACTTGTTTGAGAAGATGAATGATGAATGAGTTGTAAAATGAGTTGAGAGATGTAAATTAGGGCTCAAAAGGTTGTATTTATAGGAAATTCACTTATTTTATCCATTAATACCTCATCACAGGCTGACATGAAGTAATATTAAGCTCAAATTTCACCTTTTTCCCCCTCAAAGGTCAAAATTGGGCCAAATGGGACTCATTTGCCACACATGGTGAATGGGTCCTACCTGGATGGGATTGATTTTCCATACATGGTGAATGGGTCCCACAACAGCCAATTTGATAGTTAGGAAGCCAGGAGATAAGGAAATAAGGTTTAAAATGCAACTTTGTCGGGTATTTGATCAATTTAGGCCTCAGGATGCACAATATAGGTTAATATGGGACTATTGGAGATGGTGTGAATTTAAAATAGGGCTTGGGACACATAAATCAATGTGAAAGTGTGATTAAATACATTTTACAACACTAAAACGAGGTCCACTTAGCCTATGAAGGCACAAGAACCAATGTGAATGTGCAAGACACATTACAACACTAGTTTAACATTAAGTTTATCTTACAAGCCTTCTAAATTGATGTGATAATGTTATTAAACATATTTTATAATGTTGAATTTGGGAGAGATAGGTTCATTAATTCTAGAAAAGTGTGAAAGCATCTTACAACACTTTACATTACCTTTACAAGACGCCGCAAGTAAGCATGTTATTCAATTCTGTAAGGGTCCGAGACCTAGTGTGGACACACATAAATGCCTCTCAACACTATATTAAGACCTCATTAAGTTCATTTTATCATGAATTATTCCCATGTCAAGCAAAGGGTACTTTTTTCTACGGTGCATTTAGCCCTCACTTTAGTGAGAGGATGAACTTGCTTCAAACTCACACTAAAGTAGACATTCAAGAGAGATCCAAGTGTATAGATGTAGATGAAAAAGAATGAAAAAGATAAAGAAGGTATTCAAGCCTCCAGGATCTAAGATCCTAAGTCAAACTATCAAGATACAAAATCATACAATGACAAGAACTAAAGGAAAGAAAGAGGGATG